>CATIWO010669559.1:0-11113 GCA_949673435.1 Macaranga tanarius
ATGCAATTTAAATATTATATTTGAATAAAAAAAATTGTATGGAATTTATTATGTAACATTCACTTTCTATATTTAATATATTCATGCATAAGTTGTGCATAAAGAGGACGAAAATACATTTATTCAAATATATATATATATGAATTTAGTCCAGATGAATGTAATGATGAATATCTCTTTTTTTAGAAATTTAATTGAAATAAATTGCATACAATATACATATAATATTTTTTTTTTTACAATTGTTTGAGGTTAAACAATTAGAAATATATTTTTTTATTTTCATTTTCATTAAATTTTTTTTGTTTTAATTTTCAAAGATTAAATAAAATAAGAAAATTTGATAAATTTAAATTTAGAAAAAATATAAATTATTTCCGGAGTTGGAAAAGACAGGGATTTAAACCCTTGATTTTGATAACTCATACAATATATTAGCATTTTTTTTTTTTTTAATGATAGACAACCAAAAATTTATTTGAATTTGAATTTGAATTTTATTAAAAGATCCACTGGAAATTAAAAATTGTGGAAGAAAGATAAAACTGTTTCTTTTATTCCTTCAAAACGATTCAAAGTATTCCTCAAAAAAAAAAAAAAAAGGATTCAAAGTAAAATATAATTAATGTATTTAAAATAATTGTATATTTATAAAATATTATATTTATTTTTCATTTCATCATATCTAGATATGATATGAATTTCAATGACTACAGGGATATAAATAGTAGTAATGAAAATTTTGATAAATATTTTATTTACAGTAAATAATATTGCATACAACATATAATATTTTTTTCATAATTACTATATAACAACTTTGATGATCACTCATAATAAAAAATAAATAAATAAAAGAGATTTGAACTTGAGATTTACTTTATTTTTCTACAGTGAACACAAATAAAATGTATAAACTGGAATTGATTTATCTCTCTTCAGTTTTTTTTTTTTTTTTTTTTTTCACAATCTAATTGTGCAGGGATTAAGTGCAATTTCACCTTGGGAAGTTGTTTCAATTTAACCCCAAAAAAAGCTGTTGCCATTTAATTTTCTTATTCTTAAATTAACATTTAATTATTAAATCGTCAAATTATTATATGGAAACATTTTAGCTCTTAAATTACTAGTTATGTAAATTATAAAATTTTATAGATTATTTCTGGATAGGACCTCATGTTCAATTCCATGGATTTATGTATGAAAGTGAGTAAGTGACGATCTTACTTGTATAATGTGCAAGTTTTTTTTTTAATACAAGGCAAGTGATTTTTATTAAAATTTATGTGTTGTATAATATTTTTTTAATTTAAAGAATCTTTTATTTGAATAAATGTGTATAAATAAAATAATGTAATATACTATAACATGCAAGATATTTGTATATAATAAATATAGTTACAAATTTTATTTAGTAAATAATTTATAAAAAACATATATATACGTACATTTAGTTATTTTTATATATTATTTATTTATTTATTTTATAATTTTTCTTACTTCTATATTTTACTGTATTTAACTTTTTACCTGGAAAATATATATCATATCACACTCAAAAATCTTACAAAAAATCAATACAAGGAAAAAGAAGAAAAGAATAAATAAAAAGCCACTAGTATGCCGCTAATTTTTAGTTTTTGTGACGATTATTTCTAATCTAATGTAAATTTAACTATTTTTTATTTATCTTTTTAATTTATGTAAATTAAATGGAATGTTGAGTAATTTAGTGGTATAACTTTTTTAGAGTATTAATAGATTAAGGCTCCGTTTGTTTGTGGAAAATATTCTTCCTGAAAATATTTTCCCTTATTTTCTAATGTTTGGTTACCAAAATAAAATAAGTCAAAGGAAAATAAGTTATTAGTCAAAGGAAAATAACTTAAAAATATTGGAAAACAACTTCCCATTTTGAAAACAGAAAGTTATTTTCCAAGACTTGAATGCTTATCAAATATAAAGAGAGAGAAAAAATAAAAAATAATGTTACCATTTATATGTAATATTGTATAATTTAGGAAAAAAATTATTATAAACTAAATACCAAAAATACTTTTTAACTATTTTTCTAGTGTTGTAGCCAAACATAAAAAAATATTATATTTTTCTGAAAAATATTTTTTTTGAAAAATATTTTTCAAGAAACATAATATTTTCTGTAAACAAACGGAGTCTGAGTTTAATTATTGTCTCTCTTCTATGTTTAAAAAAAAATTATAGAAATTAAATAATAGAACATTCATTATAGTTAAAGTATCATGTGTTCGCTTTTAATGGATATCTTACTTTAGTCAACCCCAGTAATCAAAGATAGTGTTTCTTTTGTTTTTAAGCAATGTATTTCACAAAGTTAATAGCTTTATTAGTACTTCAACAAATTTTTTGGTTCAAAATCTACAGAAAAAATGAAAAATAGCCACAAAAAAAAAAAAAAGATAAACATGCTAATTGAATTCTCTTGTGCTACTTATAGAGGGGATTAACGTTGGATTTTGTTTTTTGGTAGAAAGAGTAGTGTTGGATTACATTAAATAACAATCAAATAAAAATGTCTCAACTCTCAACTATAAAATTTTATAAAATTTGAACTCATACTACTATCAAGACAATTTTTCTAGTAGTTCTACTGTTCTAGTATGATTTTAGAAACAATCATGTAGACCTTTCTCCACGCAATTAACCAATTTTTTTTTAAAAAAAAACAAAAGAAAACAAAAAGAAAGGGGGTGGAAAGAGATATTGAGAATGAAGAAAAATGAAAGGAAGTTTGAAGTTTCTTTTGAGAAGGGAAAGGGGACAAATTAGAAATAGTACACAGAATAAGAAATGAGAAGCTGCCTACTAATGGGGGTCATGATCCTGTACCTTTGACAAAGATGGATGAGAAAGCTTCACATGAAACAAAGGTACAAAGGCCACATGTACTCATGCATACCACTAAATCTGTCTATGTATATATGTATTTATATGACAAATATGTGATCTGGTTGGACCCCTTCCAGCTTCACAGGATACTATTGTCTGGTGATGTAGTTGTAGAGGACACATTAGCTACTCATTTCTCTTACTTCAAATTCAGAATCCAGCCTTACAGTTTTTGGAATTGTATTTGGCCTGAGCTTTCCTGCTTACAAATAAACAGCATCCAATTTTGACATTATGCTCAGAAAGCAACAATGACATTAAGACCAATGACCTGATATTTCGCACTTCTTTCGCTATAAATAAGATTTGTGAAGAAAATGTTTTTTACATGAACTGATATTTCTCTCATTTCTTTCAAATATGTACATAAATGTTTGAGACTATGCAGATAATGAAACATAAACTTTTAATATACACATGTATGATGCGTACAAGTTGCGAGTGTTGCTGAAACTATAGGATTCTGAACATTTATGCTTCGTTAAAATTGCCTGCCATCTGAGTCCGATTCTCTTCAAGTAAAGGCTCCATGATGTCTTTTGAGTTTGTGGGGATTTGATTTTCCCCATCCTCATTAAACATGTCAACGCTCTTGAGAAAAATCCCTGTTCAAGCACACAAATGATTGAAATCCAATTAAATGAGAAACTGTACAACAAGAACTCGTGAGTAGTTGAAATTGTGCAGTGTGCAATGCTCCCGATTCTTATTACTCAAGCCACAGGAATATGAAAAACTCTCCAAGTGAGGTTGATATCAGAGGACCATATATCAAATTTTCATGTCAATTCACCCTGCTAGCAACCAAACTGAGTGACATAATTAACTAGGGACACTTTAATGCCATTCCATACACTTAATGATTGGTACCATGTAGAAATGACTTCCTATAAAATGCACGCCAGGGCTATATTTTGAGGCCTTGAATGTAGAGAATGCCTCTTTAAATGATACTAAGCAATTAGTCAAAGCAATGAGGATAATCGTAATTTAGTGCTCACCTATTTCACTCATTAATTTCCTTGTTCACGAGACAATAAAAGAGTAAGTGCGGTCAAGACAAATCTGTAAATTACCATCCATGATAAGCATGACTCACTAGAATCACCATCAAAATCCTACTTAACATCACTTCGATTTTATTAAAAGAAGCCACTCTGCATTCTTGGATTCACCTAGGGGTTTTCACTAGCTAATTTGCATTTGTATATGCATATTGTAGTCAAAATGTCCATTGGGCTCCAAAATAGTTTATATAGAAAATGTAAGAAGCACATAACACATAAAATAGAATACAGAAAAACTAACATTTATTGAAGTTATGAATTTTCATCGAGTTTCCTCATTCAACTATCTCTCCAATGAAAAAGAAAACAGAGAGAACCAGATGTTCTAGTGAATTTGATGTACTTTCAAGAGGAATGAATCTATGGTGTAGGACATGAGGGATTGTAGAAGGAACAAATAAAAGTTGATCACTGGGTCTAACCAATAACAGAATCAATTTTGTTACTTACCAATAAACCATATTCCAGCAGCAATAAACAGCACAGCTGTCAGAATAAGTGCTGTTTCCCTCCAACTGTTTATGTGATCCTGTATGACATTTGGAATATGTCAAAAAAATGGCAATAAAAGTTTGCATTTGACTCCACTTTCTTCAAGGAAAAAAGATAATTGATAGAGGATATACGGGTAAACAAGAACAAACATTGGGTGCGAAAAATGATTGGTATAACAACCAACTTGAAAGCTAGTAACCCAATGCAAAATTTTCAAAAGCTGAATCAATAAAGCATTAGCATCTAATAGTGACCATACATAATCTCGCAACAACGACAGGGATTTTTTTTTTTCTTGGGAAAAAGGCCAAAACATCTAAAAATCATACAATTAACATTGGATCACCATTTCAAGAAATGATTAGTGCATCTATCTGCAATATGCTCATCACATTGTTTGTGCATGTTACTCCGGTACTTCACAAAACACTTTTGGCTTGTAAAATATGATTCAATAGGATTCAGACGCACACCTGAAGGACCCCAACAAGTGGTGAAGAAGGAACATCACCAAATATGTGGATTGACACAGTTGAGATAGCCATAGATAATGGTCTCAAACCAGGTTTGACACAACGAAGACACACATAATTAACTGGAGCCTGCAAAAGGAACATCATATGTTAGGTGATTTATCTGCATAATAAAACACTGCATCTGCATTGGACAGATGACCACATCCACTGAGCAATTTGAATATGTGCAACAAACTAGGTAGCAAGCAAGCAAGCATAACAAGAAATTGTAATGGTACAAACAAGAAAGCAAGCAAAAGTTAAACATAGCATGACATAAACTTGTTTTAACAATGAGAAGACAGAGAGGTCCACTAAAGATTGAAAAGATCTGTCTGAAGAACAACATCCATCACACAAGTAAATGTTAAAATCAATGTTCACAAATAATGGAAGAAAGAATACCATAGATCCTATAGCCCATTAGAAGCAGTAATGCTAATCTACTGAAGCTTGTGCAGAAAAGCAAGCAGTAGGCAGAAGAGTTTACAATTTAAAAAATTCAATGTTGCAACCACTGGCACTAGTTATTCAGAAGCACGTGTCATAGTCAACACTGATAGCCTATAAGTCTGTCAGCTTATCAACCATCGCATCAGCCTATTTTTATACTCATCATCAGTTTGTTAGAAATGGAGATCACAAAGGTTTTATTTATTGTCTAAATTGGAAATCAAATGCATCTGATATCAGTCGTCATGGAAATATGTCTCACGGTATCTCATACCTCTGTCCGTTGATTCAAAAATAAAGAAATGAAAGCTAGCTCTGCAAACAAGCATGACTTAAAAGTTGAAATAACTAAAATTTTTCACCCAGTTCATTGGATAAGAAAAAACCTGTGTAGCAAAGACGAGCAGTTCACCCACAGAAAACAGGATTATGAAACCATACAGGCTCCGAAAACAGAAGGCACTGAAGCAAAAAATTGCACCCAAAAATGTTGCTCCAGAGAGAAGCTGTGAAAAGCACATGTGAATTCACAAATTCAATAACATTTTTCAAGAATTCATGGAAAAAAAGAAAAAAAAAAGCAAAAGTAAGTGAATATCTCTGCTGATCCAGGTAAGATACGTGAAGACTGATAAAACTCTTCTCTTCATTGATATTCCTAAAGAATACACATAATTTTTTCCCTGGAATTTTTAATTTCTTTTCAAAAAGTTTTGTTTCATTCTATTTTTAAGAGGCAAGATTGTAAAACAGAAGCATATGTAGATTAATATAGTTGATGAAATGGAATGAAATAATGTAGCCAATGATATTGGTAACAAAAATAGCTTAAAGTTGCCTTTCAAATTTTGAATAGGGGATCTAATTGAAGCAAATTGATCTTATTTTTAGCTTGAATTACTTGAATGAAAGTTTAAATTCTTGAATTTTGAGACAAAGGAATTTACATGTCATACGAATTCAAGCTTAGATTTTTTAGCATGAATTCTATATATATGCACGCATGCTAAAAGATAAGTTCTGTAGTATGTCCCACGTAACTTACCTTAAAAGCATTAGAGATTGTAGCATTCATGCGATCAAGTATGATGCCTCCAGCTAAGGTACCCAAAATTCCACAAATAACTGTAATCCCTCCAAACGTCATGTCTGCATTAGTCTATCAAAAGCCATAACATCTCAATCAGCATAATCAACACCATAGAGCACCAAGTGACAAGTAATTGCAATGACAAATAGAGGACATGTTGAAAAAAGAACAAAAAGAGAGAGAGAGAGAGAGTGAGAGAGAAGAATTTGCAATCATCATTACCATTTGATAAATATTATATCCTGCTTTAGGTCCCCAATATGAGTAAGCTCCAATGACAAAGTTGTAGGATATGTATCCTGATAATTAATTTGTAAAGGAATTAGTCTGAAATAATCACTTACTCAAGCTCTAGTGAATATATAAACAAAAACAGATATGAGAAAAGCAAAGCAAAGTATTAAATAAATATTTAGTAATGAAAGCACAATCAAAAGAACAAGGAAAAGAAAAGCCACCTAGAACATTTACAACATAAACTTTGTCAACCAAAAGCACTTTAATATCCTTTGAAAATTGAGATAACTGAGATAAGATTGCAGGGGCACCCTTCAACCTGCCATATAGAATTAAGAGTCACAATCAAAAGCCAAAATGATTGGTATTTTGTTTGCTGACACACACATTCTCCCATTTCATTGTGTATTCAAGGATGTGTATATGGTTCAAAGAATCTACAGTCATCAACATCCAACTGATTACTGGTAAAACTAAACAGATACTCTCTACTCAAGGAAACTTTGCAGAAAAGTATACACCTCAGTGAAGCAACTAAGTTGGCCACCGTGACATAGTCCACATTGTTGACATGGCTTTGACGTGTTAGCAGAAAGTTTTGAGTATGATAATTATTGAATTTTAACACATTAACATATAAAAGGTAATATAATTTTTTACACCTACTCCAGCATACACAGTATTTAAATTCCATTCACATTTTGCTTGTGGCATGCCTGCATAGAATTCAGTTTGGTTCCACGGAATAAGGGCACTGAGAATTTTAGCATTTCATTCTTCTTTCTTTGGACATATATACATCAAACAGTCAATTGTTCATTTGTTTGCTTGGGCTGCAGGCATAGTGGAGGATCCTCAAATTACTGACTGGTCTATATAATAATTTAAACAGTAAAAGGTATTATCCCAAGGGATAGAAACAAGCAGTCAGTCATTTGACATAATAATTTCCAGCTTTGCTGCGCAGCTTTTTAATTTGTTAGGACATGCCTTAGTCTGTTTTTTATTCCCTCTTTAGCTAAGTTCTTACTTTGCCTTGTACAACTTTCAATTAAAGAAATTGTTGGAGAATGTAAAGATGGGAAATGAATCCCCAATAGAAAATACACAATATACAAAAAGAAGCCACGTTTGTGAGTTCATCCCAACTATCTCAGGGCCCACGAAGATTATATAGAAATTATAATTTCACTCATTAAACAAAAAATGATAGTGAAAATAATAATTTAAAAAAAAAAAAAAAAAAAAAAACAAGAGCCACTCACTTTGAAGCTTTAACAGATGCCTGACTACTGATATCTTCATTACCACCCTCTGCAACAAGTAAATAATTATTTAGTATCAAGGAGAAAGAAGTATTGCTCTTACAATTAATAGAAACAAGGAAAGGTCTGCAAAAAAAGAAACAAGATTACATCAATAATTCAAAGAATAAAGAAACAAACATCTGGGCATATAAAAAATCAGCTGTTTTCCATAGGATTTCTATTCATAACTTCCAATAAGTCAGAGACAGGAAGATTCAACAATAATATCTTGAGTTGACAGCATGAATTATGATGAAGATAACTTGCTTCTCCTGCATGTAGGTGCCATGATGCATTGCTGCATTGGTTGTTTGCATGGATATTACAACCACTAAGTCTGTTGAATCTCATTTAACCACTACATATACATCAATATTCACAGTGCAAAAATAGAGAGGCCCAAATAAATTGAAAGAAAATTGTCAGCTCCCTGAACGACGGTTGCTGATTCTTCAAATTCAATACGCATAAAAACCTTGCTCTGCAGTCATGTGAGCTGTCTTATAAAAAATGAATCACAAAGTTTAAAGATGCATAACCATCACTAGCCATAACCACATGCATTGCAGTACACATTCACTACAGCAGCCATTTTTCACATATTCGCCACAAACAAAGAAAAATAAATAAAAATAAATCATTCGTGAAGCAAGCCTCGGGGTTAAAATAGATAAAATTTAATAAGCTACGCCAAACCCAAAAAGTTACTTCAGGGTGGATTAAGTAGAAAATTTTTAGTGATGATTCAGATTGTAAAATAAACTTGTTTAAAATTACTGGCAATCTGTCATTTTGTTTCTTTATTTCTCTGAAAATATTAATTGGCAAAATTCATTGGACAGGTTCTGCCCCAACTAACTTTAAAGAGAAATTGACAGAAAAAGAAACGGCACAGTAAAATTTTTATTCCAGATTCAAGTGTCCAGTGACATTGAACTAAATACAGTCCAAAAGTCCTACTAACTCATTGAGGGCATTTGAGTTGGCAGTTGGCAGAAGGATTTGCCAATATGGATTCATTTTCAATGGGAACCAATCTTAATTGAACTGAGGGAAAAAGGTAAAAATATGGATCCAGTAGAAGTAAGAATCAAAGTAGAGTGAAAAGATAATAACTATATGGAATAGAAATGTAAACAGTTCCAGGCCGGAAATTCCAGCAACCAAGTCTTATGTTTCCATTCAAGATTTACACATGCTTTTACTTTTATTGTAATCTAATTCCATACATGTATTCTAATTTCATCCCAAATGGCGCCCTGCATTCAACAAGAAGCAGTTCTCTTCTAAGTTCAATGAGCCACTAGTCCACACTAATATATATTCTGAATAAATGAATCAGTTTTGTACATAAAGCATACCAGAAAAAAAATGAACAATTACAACAAAAAAGAAGAATGAGAAACATGCTGAACCTTCAGTTAGAGAAGCATTTGCTTCAATTGATGTCAATCCCTTCTTTGATTCAGCAGGATTAAAACCTAGATATAGTTCCATAGTGAGTCAAAAATTAAAAGACGAATAGATGAAATCAGACTTTTAAAGTGAAGATGACGAATCACATTGCACCTTTAAGCTGCAAAGGTTTCATGGCAAATCCCAAAACAGCAAATGGAAGCATCAAAAGTGCCTCTCCCCAAAATGCATAGCGCCAGTGGAAATGGTTTCCAACCTACATGTTAAGAAAATGCATATAATGACATTCATCGCACCTTCCACCAGAATAATCAAGCAGTAGTAGAACATTACTGCTGGCAGTGAAAAACTAAAAATAAAGATAATAAAACATTTCATCTTTAAATTGAAAAGATTATGCTTGACATAAAGAATCTGAAAATAAGTGTCCTGTACAAGAACTTACAAGACCACCATAAACATAGCCCAATGCAACTCCAGTTGGTATGCACATGTAAAATGTAGCAAGCCAGGCTGTTTTCTGCAAACACAACAAAGAATAGGTGATATAATGCACAACTAACAAAAAAACATAGCAAGTTGTTCCTTTGAGCTACGTATAACAAGCAAAGAAACAAAATAAAACACACCTGAGCAGGAGGAGCATTGTCGTCTATAAATGGAGCCGCAAGACTAATAAAAGAAGCCTCACCAACACCAACAAGCCTAAAAGGGCAAGAATCACATGGTAAATGAGAGTTTGAAAGAAAATAGCATATGATTGAACAAAAGCAAAATCTTCTGTGGCACCAACATTTCACACTTACATGCGGCATATTGCAATGGACCAAAAATCAAATGAACTACCACACCCAGCTACTGCAAATGTCCAAACAGATAATCCAACTCCAATCAGCCTAAAAGGATTATGACTGCAAGGCAATAATATGCAAGAAGTTGTAAACCAAATTAGTTAACTGACGACTGCAGAATACACGCGCGTATGTATATGTACTTAGGTACACAATCGAATAGGAAAATTGTGTCTGCTTTCTACAATGCTCCAATGTTAGCCAGCTAATAAATTACATAAATAATCCCTCAAACAAGATAACCACAGACATAATCCAAAAGACAAGATAACTTTTAAAATAGCTTGATGGTCACATTCACAAATATATTATTAAGAGAACATACTAGTGACTTGTTGCATTTCCATGAATTTATGCATTAAAAGCCATGTATAACAATGCATGCTCCTTTCAGAAAAAAAAATTATGTTGCATGCCAATATTAACAGCCCACTGAATCACATCTAGTCCATTTTTTCTCCACATGACAGTTGATACAACATCCTACTTAGGGGTGTAAACGAGTCGAGCCGAGCCGAACTTTGGCTAGCTCAGGCTTGGTTCGTTTATAAACGAGCTCGAGCCGAGCTTATTAGGCCGCTGAGTGTTCGCGAGCTGTTCACGAGCTTAAACAAGCTTAAACGAGCCTAAACAAGCTAAAAAATTTTCTAAAAATACAATGTATAAATTTAAATTATTCATTAAAATAATTTAAAATAAATTATTTACTAAATAATTTATTATAAAATTATGATTTTTTGTAATAATATATTTT
>CATIWO010669586.1:0-12394 GCA_949673435.1 Macaranga tanarius
ATAATAAAAATATATTTTTTATTTTTATTAGTTAAATGTAAAATATTTAAAATGTAAATCATAAATTTGTGTACAATGTAGGTAAGAATTTAGGTAAAAATTACTCTCAACTGAAATTAAGGATTTTTTCTGGGAGTATAACAAAATTCGTGCTGGGCTGGATGGGTTTGACTAGTACAAGCCCATAAAAACAATGTAAATTTTATCTGATTCAACAACAGGTACTTCTCAGCCAAGGATGTGTGAGGAGGGTTGTAACTTGCGAGCGGATCAGCGTTCGGCTCGTTAAAAGCTTATTTAATAAATGAGCCAAGCTTAAATTATATAAAACTCGGCTCATGAATAAATTTGAATAAGAGTTCAATAACTGGCTCATAATTTTAATGTATTAATAATTTAATTTTAGATATACAATATATAAATTTTTATTCATTTAAATATTTTAAAAACATATTATTACAAAAAATTACAATTTTATAATAAATTATTTAGTAAATAATTTATTTTAATAAATAATTTAAATTTATATATTGTATTTTTTGAAATTTTTTTAATTTGTTTAGGTTTGTTTAAGCTCAGCGATCTAATGAGCTCAGCTCGTTTATAAATGAACCAAACCTGAACTAGCTAAAGCTAAGCCCGACTCGGGTCTACTCGGCTCGTTTACACCTCTCATGTGAGCATTAGATTAGGGGTGTTCATGGGTTCCGAACTGCAAACCGAACCGATCCTATTTGGTTTGGTTCGGTTTGTTTTTTTAGAATTTTCAAATTTTTAGAATCGAACTGAAATTTAGTTCGGTTTTATATACAAAAATTTCAGTTAACCGAACTAACATAATTTTTATTTTTATTTTTATTTTTCTAAATATTTTTTAAAAAATATATACTAATTTAATATACAAATACAAAAATAATTCATATTTTTAAAATTTTCTATTTGGTTCAGTTTTTTATATACAATTTTCAAATTTTTAGAACCGAAATTTGATTCGGTTCAATTTGATTTTAAATTATTTCGGTTCAATTAATTCGGTTCAATTAATTCGGTTCGATCAAAAAAATTGACCCAACTAACCGAATGAACATCTAGATAATAAAAACTTCAAGTCTCCATGACCATAGGCCATGAGTTTAAATTCCACCTTCGTCAAGTGGGTGTTCCTTTTTTTTTTTTTTTTTTTTTTGCTATGAATTTGAAATTTATATGTATTCTTGAAAGTTGTAAGTCATGCGTTTAAATTCCACTTTTATCGAGTTGGTGTTCTTAATTTCTATTTATATTATGAACATAAAATTTATATATATTTTTAGAAATTGTAAGATTGAGCTAATTTGATGTGGAAATTTTATAAATAATTATATCTTGTAAATATTACATTGGACAAAAAAAACAACAGATACTTGTTTAATATAATAATGTATAATAGTTTAATTCCTTATATTTCAATATTTAATATCTCAAAAAATTAAATTCTTAAGAAAAAATAATACGTGTTTCAAAAAAAATACGAAAGCTTATCTTAAACTACAATTTTTATATCCAAAAAATAAAAAAAAAATTATGCATTAGTAGTATAAATATTTATAAAATTTAAATTTAAATGAAATATCTAAATTAAAAATATTTTTTTTGTGAAAATAATAATTCAAAATAATATCAATAAAGCAAGAAAATAATAGAAATAAATTCAACCAAAAAAAATAATTTTTTTGGAGAGAAAAAAAAGGCAAAAGAAGTGTAATAATTTTGTTGAATGTCTTGACGCTGACATGTTGACAGTTACCTGTCCGAGTAATAGAGATATGAATTTTGAAACTTTAGTGCACCAAGCCAAAAAACAAAAGGCTAGTGGCTAAAATAGTTTAAAGTAAATATTAGTAGTATAAATCTATAATTTTTATTCTTAATATAATTAAAATTCATTTTTTTAGGGAATTAATTATTCATTTTTAACTTATACATAACATTATTAAAATTAAAATTATTTTAGTTTTTAATATTTGTGTTCTAAAAAATAATTATTTATAGTATGCAAAAGCACAGTACATAGTTTTTTTTTTTTTGAAAAAAGCACAGTTACAGTGCATAGTTGAAGCATATAACAGTGAACTAAAATAATAATAATAATAGTACTAAAATAAAGTTTTCAAATTTTTGCTTTTTGATTTTTTTTTTTTTGAAGCTCCAAACTCCAAAGTACCTACATTTTCCGAGAAAATGCCCGTAGTTTTCTCATCAACCGAGAAAAAAAAAGGACCAAAGTGAAAATTAGCTAATTAAACCCAAAAAAAAAACCCAGTTTTATTTATTTATTCATTTATCTTTGTGTTCCAACGCTCAGTTTGTTTTGATTTCACTTTCACGGAGATGAAACATTAGCATCATCTTCAATCATCATCACACAACTATAGCTTCCTTCCTTCATTCATACCTTCCTTTCTTTAGATCTCTTATTTATAGCTTAAAACTCAGTTTTTTTTTTCTTTGCTCTGTTTTCTTTATTATATTACCTGTAATCTCTTTCTTTCATGTTTCTGTCTGTCTCTTTCATTTTTAGATAATTGTAAATTGTGGGTTTTATTTGTTGAGCTCAAAAGTGAGAACCCAGTTTATGGTTTAGATTTTTTCTTTTTTGTTTTTAGGTGTTTTTGTTTATAAAGATTTTTGGTTAAAGATCTGATCTTTCACCAAAAAAATGTGGTTCAAGCCACAAGCATTGTTCTTTTCACCTTTCAACTATAACAACAGGAACAGGCGCAGCTCTCAAATCTTTGGATCTAGCCACATTCTCTCTTTTCCCTTCAGATCCATCTTCAAAACTTAAAAGGGTTCTTGTTGGTTTCTAAATTTGACTCTTTAATGGCCATGAGGATCTAATTTACCTTCTGTAGTTTGTATGCATTTTTTTGGGGTTAAAGAAGGTAAGGAAAAGTTTTAATCTTTCACCATGTTGAAGCAAATCTTGAGTAAACTCCCCAGGAAATCATCGAAGCCTGAGTCTGCTGAGTTAGCCCGGCCTGAGTCTCCTTCCATTCAGAGATCCAACAGCTCAAGCCCTGCCTCTGGAGCCAAGTGTAATGGTCCAAAACGCACCTCATCTGCTGTGTTTCCAGCGAGTGTTGTTGCTGGGATTGAGCCTTTGGTGCCATTCAAGGATGTACCGAGTGCAGAAAGAATGAACCTTTTTGTGAGCAAAGTAAGCTTGTGTTGTGTAACCTTTGATTTCACTGACCCAACTAAGAACACACTTGAAAAAGATGTGAAGAGGCAAACTTTACTTGAGCTGTTAGATTTTGTGTCTTCTGGGTCCATGAAGTTTAGTGAGCCTGCTATTTTAGCAATGTGTAGAATGTGTGCTGTCAATTTATTTAGAGTGTTCCCACCGAATTACAGGTCTAGTTCTATGAGCATGAGTGAGAATGAGGATAATGATGAGCCAATGTTCGATCCTGCTTGGCCACATTTGCAAATTGTGTATGATTTGTTGCTTAGATTCATCACTTCTTCCTGCTTAGATGCTAAAGTAGCCAAGAAGTATATCGACCATTCGTTTATATTGAGATTGCTTGACTTGTTTGATTCTGAGGATCCAAGAGAGAGAGATTGTTTGAAGACTATATTGCATAGGGTTTATGGGAAATTTATGGTGCATAGGCCATTTATTCGAAAGGCTATAAGCAATATATTCTACAGGTTTGTATTTGAGACGGAGAAGCATAATGGGATTGCAGAGTTGTTGGAGATCTTTGGAAGTATAATTAGTGGCTTTGCCTTGCCATTGAAAGAGGAGCATAAGATTTTCTTGTGGAGGGTTTTGATACCTCTGCACAAACCAAAGTCTGTGGGAATTTACTTTCAACAGCTTTCATATTGTGTAGCACAGTTTATGGAGAAGGAGCCCAAGTTGGCTACCATGGTGCTAAAGGGGATGTTGAAATATTGGCCTATAACTAACAGCCAGAAGGAAGTAATGTTTCTTGGTGAGTTGGAAGAGATTTTGGAAGCTATAAACATGGTGGAGTTTCAGAAGGTCATGGTCCCATTGTTCTGGCGGATTGGATGCTGCATTAACAGTTTCCACTTTCAGGTAATTCAATATGTATTATGGTTTATTATTTTGCCTGGTGCAATACTTTTTGCCATCCCTTATCTGCTAGGAATATCTTAGTTTTTTTTATTTCTAATTCTGCCATTTACTGCTATGACATTTTTGGAAGGTAACATATCTGGGTGCACAGATTAATTGTGAGCTGTGTAAATTGTTTTATATTTATATCTTGGGTTTGAAGTTGAAAAGCCATACATAATGCTCCACTCTTGTTGATGCGTCAACCTTACTCGAGCTGAGTTATTTCTTAGCATTCAAATGCAAATGGCACCAAGGTGCTTTGAAGGAAATCTTGGCCGTTTACAATTGGAATCTTAAGCATTGTGTGCGGGTGGGTTTATTTTTGCTTTCTGTGAGCTGCATCAACCATGATAGTTATCATTGTTAGTTCTTTCACATGCCGGTTATGTAGAAATACTTTTAAAATGTGTCACGTGAGCCCACTTGAAGGATTTTAAGTTCCTCTTGTTCTCCTGAATAGTTTCTTGCTCACAGAATGATATTATGAGAATAAATTCTCTATAACTCTTGACCTATGAGTCAAATTTGCACAGAAATGATTTGCAAGGTTTATCTTTACTACTGGTTTTGTTTCAGGTGGCTGAAAGAGCCCTGTTCTTGTGGAACAACGACCAAATTGTGAACTTGATTGCACATAACCGGCATGCGATTCTGCCTGTCATATTTCCAGCATTAGAGAAGAATGTCCTTAACCACTGGAACCAAGCAGTGCTCAACTTAACTCTGAATATCAGAAAAATGTTCTCAGAGATGGATGAAGCACTATTCCTCTCCTGCCTTGCTCAGTTTAAGGAAGAACAAGAAAACCTAAGCTTGATGGCCGAAAAGCGAAAGGAAGCATGGCAGCAACTGGAGTACGCCGCTAGTCTCAGACCCATAACAGGAAATACTGCTGTCTTGGTAACTCCTTTGGCTACCTCAATTGCCTGTTAACTGCTGTTTCTTAACTGAGGTTCTGCCGAGTTTTTGTTTCGAACCTGCCCCCACCTCCTATTGAAGTGGTGGTGGGAAGGCAGTAAGAAAAAAAGGAGAAAGAAAATGTAAGCAATCTATTTGGCTGTAGGATAAAATTTTTCTTTTGGTTTTTCTTTTTTTGTGGGGGGTGGGGATGGTACTATGACAGATAGTTTGTTGTAACTTGTTCTGATCCAATTGTATTTTCTGTTGCTACTGTATGGGTGTTAGTTGCTCCCTTTGATAAGGTTATATAGGAAGGGCCATGCAGTGGATTATACAGTTCTTTTTTTTTTTTTTTTTTTTTTTTGAGCCGGTTAATTTCCTAATGATTTTATCTCTTCTTTTATCCAAAAATTGAGAACGTCTAAAGATTGCTTTTGTGGAGAAAAGGGTGCTAGGAAAGGGAAGAAAACATCAAATTTTACAATTATCTGGCGCCCTTTTGCTCATAATTTAGAAATTGTTGTAGCCCGTATTGTTTTTAGCTCATCAAAAGAATAAACTACAAATGCATATTAAAGTTTTAGAGCATCCTTTGACTTACCTCATGACCTATACGCCAAGGATGAAATATTTCTATAATTTCTTGTAAGAAGTCATTGGATCAATTTTAAGCTTCTGACCTCTTATCATTTTCTTTCAATTTTCTTGTCAAATCGATCTCTTGTTTTACACGAGTGTAGAGCTTACCAGTACTTAATGTAAATGCTTGTGATTAGCGACAAGATGCATGTTTATTTTTCTAGTAAGTATTTAATTTATATATATATATTCCTAATAAAATCTGGACAGCTAGTCAGTCAACTACCTTAATAAAAGAGAGCCCTATCGTATGCCCAACTTTAAGTTTCCCGCCAATTAACAAAGGTGATTTTGTGCTGAAAATAGTGTCTTCTCTAGTTGAGCATTTGATTTAGTAGCCAGACTCGATGTCGAAATCTTGAAATCCCCACCCAATTATAATAAAAATAAATGTATCATCTTTTTTTTTTGGTGTGGTTGGTATTAGGTCTATTGCCCTTCTCAACCATAAAATAGAAGTGTACCTTTCATTTCCCTCTCTTTCTCACAAAACCTAAACTACACTCTATATTGCACCGCCCTCCAAACCTCATTCTGTAGTCTCTTTTTTGCATCATTTTTCAAATGAATTGAATGATAGGCTCACTTTGCTTTTGAATTTGATATGCACCAACAGCATTTGTCACCATCCATTTCACCACTTGTTTAGCAAGTTGAGGAAAATGACCTAAGAATCTTTTAAGCCAACCCCACACACACATGGCCCTAATAACGTATTTTTGGTTCATTGATATGAATGAATTCCAAACAAAAACCTTAGCCTTTAAACTTAAGATGGACATTGACAACTACATTATTATTGTAAAGTTTAATTGAAAATAATTCCTCTCTATGTGACCAAGGCTAAATTATTCTTATTCATATAATTAAGATAATCACTTCTGCTTTCAGAAACTTTTAAGTTCAGGACTTGACATTGAAAACTTCTGCTTTCAGGTACGCTGCACCCTCTTTAATCACATTCATCCAATGGTAAGAATCAGAACCAATAATACCTACAAAACTACTCTATTACAGCATGAACTAAAGAAAGAGATAACGAGATCGAACAATTGATAGGAAGAGATGAAAGTACTTTTTTTTTTTTTTAATTTTTTTCTGCCTATAATTCACAAGGTTTACATACAAGTGATCTCCGAAAAGGTACATTTCCCGGTGCCTAGCTACTGTTAAAATACTTCCTTTAAGACTACAGGAAGTTTCTGAACATTATTCTGCTTAGGGCACATAAATTACTTGTGTAAGTGTGTTACCACTTGCAATGACGGGTTACAGTGACTTTTTGGTCTGGAAGCACCAGATTAATTAAGATTAGATGTTACAACAAAGATGGAAAGATAGAGAACGAAAATGATTAAAAGAAAAAAAATTTGACTGAAAAAGAAGTTGGTGATTAGAATCAGAATCACCTTCAAATTGAAGGTGCTGTGATGTTAAAGTAGGCCTTCATCCTTGGAAAAGTGACAGAACTCGTTGCGGAGAGGTCATAGTTGCCACACACTTGAACTGTCAAGATAATAATATAACAGTTAATCTCCTTTAAGAAACATAAAACTGCATTTGTTGTGTCAATTCCAGATGGAAATGGTTAACCAATCTTTTATCTATACGAGTAGACAATCTTTTTATCTCAATCTAGATGGTACTGATAGTTACCTTCTGTTGTCTGTACTTTTCACGTATAGCATTGAGCGAGCAACCGTTAGTGTTCAGTTGCAAATCTTCAAGGGCAAGTACTGTAGTTTTCAGTTCTGATGCATCATAACTTGTATAGTGCTCTAGAGTGGGATTCTGCAAGATATGTGTTCAAGCATTTCCTTCAGACGTTTCTAAAATGAAAAAGAATGGTAAAAAATAACGTAACAACTCAATGGGAGTGAAAGGGGCAGACCCATGGGTGGTCAGACTGATTGAGAGTCCATCGTGCAAGGAACACAGCAGATGCAGCAATAAGGGAAGGTAGGAACTTTAGCAAGTCATATTCGACAAGTGTCAGCTCCGCTAAATAGTTTGCCAAGAACTCCAGTTCAATACAAGGAACCTATATTAGGATGGAGTATGAAATCAGTTTACTTTCATGCCTAGTTGATCTCCTGAAAGTCATACATTACAGAAAATGGTTTCTGTTTAAGTTACCTTGTAGGAAGCCTGTGCTGCTTGAATGAATCTCCTGAAAAGCAGTAATCATGTTCAGAAAGACTAGTAACTTCACAATTAGAAGGGGTTTGCCCAGCAGCAGCAGACAATATTTTACCTCAGAAATGTTTTTGTGGTGGGAACGGATATTTGAAAGTACAAGAAATTCAGAACTTGACTCTCCATTTTTAGCACCTGACATGATACCATAATAGAAAATATGATATATCAGCTTCCAACCAGATTACTATTTGGAAAGGGATCAAACATATATTTTTCAGAATGCCACATGATCGTATTTTGATTTCTACTACGTCCTAATGATTGCCTGGAAATGTAACTTTGAACACGCAGTTTTTTGGAGACTTTGGCCTCAAAGAATAGGAATCATGCTTCACGAGTTGTATTTTGATCATGCAAGTAATTTATTAACAAATTTCACCAGGACAAGAATATGCTGATTAATTTTAGCATCATTTATTTGAGGTCAGCTGCTCAAATGCTACGTTGTGCTTAGTCTCTCAAGTAATTTCTGATAGCCCTTTCAAGACCCACACAATTCATGTGGTTAAAGAGAACATAAGAAAGGCAAGAAAAAGATGGTCAATAAGTGTATGGAATGAGCTAGTAAAAATGAATGAAACATCAATAGTGCAGCAGACACTATGGCAGCTTATGTCTAAAGTTATCATGTAATTTACAATTATACCTCTTTTCTAGTGTAAGTATTGTCAGTGATGAAGCAAAATTCTTCGACCCGGGGTGCACAGATTTCTTCATATTTTCTACAGAGGAAAATGACATGTAATGTTATTAATGCGACTGAAAAAGCTTCCAACACGTTAATTTATCCATTAATAAGCATGCTGTGCGCATAAAATGCAGTAACAATGAGGGAAACATGCATGGAATGTACCATCACATAGTATATCTCATCAGAATTTATAAGATCAGAACAAAATGACTCATGCAGCATGCTGCATGGAATGCACTATCCATCATTGTTTTAATCTCCTTATAGACTTCTATCAATTAGTACCTGACTTATTAAATTTGTGGAGAATCAATGCATCTCATTCCACTAAATTCAGAATCATGCATAAAACTTACGAGGCAATTAGCATGCATGTAACACCAAGCAGTTGGAGTCTTTGCTTCTCAATGAAATTTTCAGAGAGGAATCTATCAATGAGATTAACTGTGAGGTAAAGTGTATCTGGAACAAGCCTATATTCTTCAGAAACCTGAGAAAGGACATACAAAATTATTAGTCTTTACTCTATTTTTCCATATACCAATCAAAATGGCCTAATATTAGTTCACATTTAGATAACTAAAGATTGGTGCATTAAAACTTTTGGAACTCTTTTATACAAAGTGAAGTCCCAATATCTGGTCGTTGTATTCTTATTATCTCACAGCTCAACTTGTCATAAGATTTAGAAGCTTTGTGATCCAATAACGGAATGAAGTATATGCATATGGATGAAATGTTATCCAGGAAGGTTCAAGGTGTTCTCTCGTGATAATCATATTCCTCTTCTTTGAATTCATAGGCTATGGACTACTGTTCCATTAGCTTGGGCAGAGAAATGTTAATTTTGAAAACTGTCAACACTACAGAGAAGGGAGGATGTTAAAGATGAATGAGAGCCAGACATGTAACAGACTTGTTTTGATAGGAATTGGTACAACAATGTGGGATGATACGGCGCAACATAAAAAATAAAAGAGTTCACTCGGTTCTACCTAGAAGACAAAGAGGCGGCTTCTTTCAATGTATTTAGTTAAGATAAAGGTGATATGATCCTTTATAGCATGTGCCTCAGATGGCTTTTTAGATTACATTACATCTTTACATACACTGACCTCTACAAGCCAATCAATCAGAATTCCTCGCATGCTTGGAGTGATATCATGCTGCAATCTTTCCATGTAGTTAGTCGATGGTCTCTGGTTAAGCTGAGGAAGTAGACATATCATAAAGTCAGCAATAGTAATGCCGGTTGATAAACAAAATATTTCAAGTCAACGAGTAGATTCCAACTTCAAACTAAGCAATTGTTAGCTGTGTTCTTTCCCTTTCCACTGAGCGGGGTAAAAGAACCTTTAGCGTTGCTCTACATGTCAAAGTTTGGAGGCCAATAGCAATAGGGTGACTGATTTATTTATTTTTTTTTTATCAAAAATAGGGTGACTGATTTAGCAAGAATACTATTGTGGAAATTTTGCTGAGTCATAGTCAGCAGTGATGGTAATTTTCAAATATGAAAATAAAAAGAGCATCTCTGACAAGAAGCCAATAATGTGTTTAATATGTGAAACAAATCAGATCTAACAATGGACGACAACTCCACTCGACTCAAAAGTCAACTAAGCCAGTTGCAAGCTTATTGGGGTCGGCTATATAGATTTTTTTTTTCATTTTGCACAATGTTGGGCTATGTACTTGGAGAGATGTAAAGCCATTAGATTCTTATGGGCTAGTAATTACTAGTAATTAATTGACTAAACTTCAGTTATAAAAAAACTGAAAAAATCAGTTTTTGATAGGAAAATTAATCTATGAGAAGTTGCCATCATTGAAAGGTAGAGGCTTTTGCAGAATTGGGAGGCAGCATTACCATTACCAGTAACCAGTAGTCAGAATATGAAGGAAAGCTTACAACTTTACAAGATTAATGGGATGAATTACAAGACCATATCCCTATTTACAATAATTCAATAGCATTTGACATAACATTTAATAAGTCAATCACTAATACAATGGGGAAAAAGAAAGGTAAAAAAGCAAAATTTACCTAGACCAGCAGTGAGATTGAAATCAAGATCATGAGTGTGATGATGATTATGGTTATTATTACTAAATCCATAAAGCTTCATATCTTCCTCCTCCGCCAGTTCCTCTGGAAGCATGGAATGAATCCGGTCACCATCATGATGGTGGTGATGGTGGTGGTGAGAATGATGATGGGCGGGCGATGTACACAATCCCTCACCACCAGCAACAGCAGCAGCAGCAGCAGAGCAGAGATGGGTAAAAAACAGTAAAAATAAAAAAGGGACAGATAACATTTCTCTCAGTTTCCATGGGTTACAAATAGAAACGGCCATTTCTTAAGTCCAAAAAGAAAAAAGAGGTTATGGAGTAGAAAGTAGAGTTAAGAAGGGCGGCGCTCCTTGCAGGTTCCTTCAATGGTTATATAACAAACAACACATAAGAAGAGTACAATTATCCCTACTATCACTCCAAATGTTATTACATCCATTTTCTTTTCTTTTCTTTTCTTTTTTCAATTTTTATTTTTCATTTATTTTTTTTTTTCCATTTTCAAATAAATAAAATCTCTTTTTCTGCCTTTTTCTTCTTTTTTGGAACCCTCACCCTCAACAATGGCCACTCGCAGCTTCCACGGGACGGATGAATAAGGGAACCCACCGTACGTGGTGATAACTAGGTGACCGTGGTTCGGCTCGGTTTAAATTATGTAATTCTAATATCGGAAATTTAAAAATTAAGATTCTGAAATTACTCTAAAACTTTAGTTCGGTTCAGTTTGGAAATTATATTTTTTGGTTCAATTCGGTTTAAAGATCGGTTCTTTTCCGAATTAAAATTTTCAATTCAATTTGATTCGAAAATCGATTTTTCTCCAAATTAAAAAAATAAATATATATATAATTCAAATTAAATTATAAAATTGTAAACTATTTCATAATTTTATTATAAAATTAAATGATTTTGATAGTTTTATTTATCATTATTTTTATTATAAAGATTTTATTAAAATTTTTATAATACACTCTAATATATTATATAATTATTATATTTTTCTACAAAAAAATTTATATAAATAATATATATCATAGAATAATAATAACAACAATATAATTATTAAAAAAATATTTCTTACATTACACTTTTATTATTGAAAATGAATTTAAATTTTTTAATATAAATTATATAATAATACTTTGAAATGCTATTAACTAATTTAATATTTATCTTTTTGTGATTTAAAATAATTTGATTGATGGGTGAATTTTTTATTTCAAATAATTAGAATGAAATTTATTATTTTAGATTGCATATTAAATTAGTAGATTTATTATTATTTTAGATTACGATATATATATATATATATATATATATATATATATATATGTAACTCTAATTCTATTAAATTATCGGTTCTAGTTTCGGTGCAATTCGAAGCTATTTGGGACGGATCTCGGTTCGGAGAATTTAAAATCTCCAAACCCGTCCCAATAAAAATTTTCAGGACAGTTCAATTCGGAGAAAGTCAAACGATCAACGGAGATTTTCGATTCTGGAGATTTTTGGTTCGGATTCTTGAGACAATTCGAGTTCTCCAAAACTCATACTCAACCCTAGCGATTACTTTATAATAAGATACCGTTTAACGTATTTTTTTTTACCCATGCCACATCACCAAACATACCTACGTGGCACAAAACACGTCACCTACAGTACCATGCAGCTTCCAAACACGTCACTGGAGTGGCATACGTGGATGTACCCACGTCACAGGTAGGACAATGTGTCGCATGCCACATCATAGGCAC
>CATIWO010669611.1:0-44263 GCA_949673435.1 Macaranga tanarius
TTCCTCCGTGGAATCCAGTTGCTGTAAAGTGTGTCCCGGGTTTTATCCGGGTGGCGACTCCATTCTCCAACCAAAGCCCTTTAAAAAGGCCCAACGTTGTACTCCTAGTGGGCCCTGAGCCCGCACAGTGCCGTGATCGCCGAACACTTGGGCGCGCTGAACCCCTCCGCCTACAATTAGTATTTTGTTTTTCATTTGATGTTTATCATGATATTGTGGTATATGCCTCATCATAGAGCCCAATTGAAATATTAAATAACCCCAACAGCTAATTCATTGGTCTCAAATATAATCATCTAGTTTTTTTTTTTATTTTTTTATTTTTATTCACGCAAAACTGAAACGGAAAAATTAAGAAAAATATGTTAAATTTTTCTAAAAATGTATTAGTTATTTTAAATTAAATTGTTTAATTTAATAATTGTACTGTTTAGAAAGATTGTATCTGTTCATAATTATAACTAATCTTATATATTTTTTGATGTTTTTTGTGGAGTTGTAAAGAGAGTAAAAATATATAGATGGTTAGAAAAGTAAAAAATAATTAAAAAAAAAAAAACAAAAGAAAAATCAAAATAATAACATTCTTTATTTCTAATTAGAATTTCATCACTAGTTTGTTAAGTTCATAAATTTAAAAGTCTTGTCATATCCATTAAAACAATTTTTATAATTCTCTTACTTTATGTATGGCAACTTGAGGAGGAAGGGAAGAGAAGGTTTTTTAAAGAGAATGAAAGGGAAGGGAAGGGAAGGGAAGGGAAGTAAAGGGAATAAAAATTATTGATATTGTTGTATTTGATAACTTAATAAGGGGCAAAGAAGGGGAAATAAGGAGAAATATTTAAAAAGGAAATATAATTTAAAATTATAATGTATTTTGGAGTTGAAATTTTTTAAACCCCAATTTGGGGTGTAATCAATTTCCCCTCCTATAAGGAGAATGAAGGGGAACAATTCTCCTTCAATTCTCTTCCCCTTCAATTCCCTTCTACTATCTAGTTAATATATGTACTTGATTCCCTTTATATTCCATTCCCTTTCCCTTTTATTCTACTCAATCCATGCATAGTCTTAGTAAAACTCAGAAGGAATGCCATAAATTTCACTTAGAAAAATGATTTATGATCATGTTTCAAGCCTAATAATAGAAATATTCTTTTATCATTTTTGTTTCTTTATTTGATTTACTGTATTTTATAGTTGTATTAATGTATTTGTGTTTGTCATATTTTCATGCTATCAATGTTTTTTCTAATAATCCAAAGACGAAATTTTGATAAAATATATATGAATGACACAATCAAGTAATATGTATAAAGGTATGAATTCTTGAAGTTATTATTGATTTTTTTTTTTTTTTTGTCATTTAAAACTCTGAAGGTTCCTGGGAAAGCGGAGGGAGGGGGGATTAAACCCCGCCTTATTACCTGGACATCCCGTATTAAACCCCACACAGAAAGAATTTTAAGTGGAACCACTTAAAGTGGGGGAGGGGGACTTGAACCGCCCCCCTCAACGTGCTCCAAGAAGCATGTTGCTACTAGACTACTCCCCAGTGGCTAAATTATTATTGATTTTCGATTCAGCAAAAACAAGTTGTAAGTTATTTTTTTTTATTGATCCTAGTGCCTCCGTTCTTATATTTTAGTCTGTTTAAAAAAAAAAAAAAACAAAGCAAATTTTCCATTGTTGTGTTCAAATTATTTAAAAAAATGATCTAATTAGCATAATTTATGTATTTCTTCATTGTTATAATCATGTTTTACGTTGATGTTATTATTTTCAAATGCAAGTAGATATTGCAGGCTTTAAATTAATATGTATATTTCATATTTTGGTTAAAAAACGAGTAAAATATTGTTTATTGAGGTCGAGTGCTAAAAAAATTAGAAAAAATCAAAATTGCATGTGTTTTAAAATAGCGATTATGAAACATATATGCATATCAATTTCATTTATTATATGATAATATTAAAATATTTAATTAGTATACATCAAAAGTAGATAATATTAGTTTTACAGTGATATATAAATCACACAAATTTGGCTAAGATATAAAAAATAATTTGTTAAGAATTGATATTTTGACCATATATAATCTACTATTTTATGCTTATATTATATTTTAAAAATTGCTCTAGAGGGATGAATAGAGCTAATTAAAAGTTTATAGGATGATTAGAAGGTTAAGGGTTAATTTGAAAGGAGCAACAAGAATAAGATTCAAAACAAGCACAGGCAAAGGACACAATTAGTTATAAAGATTTAGATTATCCAAAATCCTACGTTCTCTACCTAATTTTTCCCCAAACTAGAATTTTCAAATTCTCACTCCAATATTATTACCAAGATTAATACAACAAGGTATTTTAAGGCTTAATATTAATCTTACAATCAATGTTTTTTTTCTTGTTTCAACACTAACCAATATCAAAATTCAAGTATTTTCAATGACTAACACCCAAATCACAAATGATCTTGATCCTTACTAACCTTATCTTAACCCAAGAAAGGAGTAGAAAAAGAATTCTTTCACTAAATCACATATCCAACTCTGAAAGAGTTAATAAATACTTAAGAACACAAAGGAAGATTTTAAGAACAATTGATTTTCTAAACAATAAATTCACTCAACAAACTTTCTAACCTCTTGAATGTGTATTCAAGAGGTATTTATAGTTGAAGCAACAAAAATCAGATAATTTGAGCTCCTCTTTTTCTCCTTATTCATTAAATACATTTTTCAGTTTTTCCAGGATTTGGCATGCTTACAATCGTAATTACCTTGATCACGACCATGATATATGAAAAAGCTAGTTGTTGTGCTTCTGACATAGTCGTTGTAAAGGTTTCATCTCACTTGTGATGCATGATCATGATCATGATGATCACTCATGAGTAGTATTGTAAGCTAGGTCACGATCATATTCACCCTTGTCATGATCATGAGGTTTGAATCTCCTTCAAGATTGGCTCATGACACATTCTCATGGTTATAAGGAAGGCTCGTAAGTAGCACTATGACAACGATTGTGATGAAGACTCGTGATAAGTATTGGGATCTTGCTCACAATTCTGACTTACTGATCACAATTGTGAGACTGGATCATAAAGGATGCTGAGGGCTTGATCACGATCATGAGTTTTTAATTCTAACTCCTTTAAAGCTTTTGATGCTTATAAGTTTTTGATTAATCATCACTTGAGTTAATTAAGTGTAAGCTTGTACCTACCTTATAGAAACACTTAAGTATATATATTAGCAATTCAAAATTAATTTTTAAAAGTTAATTAAACTAATGGTGATTATACATTGATCACGCAAATGGTCAATAAATTTTAGTAGTTAAGAGAATCATATGCCATAATATGGGTATGATATAAGGATATTTTCACAAATTAAAAGGTTTGATACATCAACAGCCCTCTAAAAATAGGACCTTTTGTCTGTATGCCCCCTTAATTTACTTACTAACCATTTAAACCCCCTTACTTGTTAGAAATAAGGGTTATTATCAATATTTTTAATAATATTTGAAGTGTTTAAATTATAATTTTGTAAATTAAAATGAAACTATTTAAGCACTTAAACTCATAAAAAAAAGTATTTATAAGTTATATATTTAATATGTTGATATGTCAAAATGATAAATTACTAAGTCAACAAAACGTGTCAAATTCAAACAATTACATATGTATTAAGCCTAAACTACAATTTATGAGATTAATAACCACATATTATATGTTAAATGTTGATGAGTCATGTATGGGGTATTGAATCTAGAACATGGCAACATGAATGAAGCACATCTAAAACTTGTATGTTATTTTTCTTTAAAAAAAACTTGTATTGACCGCACATCTTATTTAAGTAACACACTTCAATATTGACCGCAAAAAGTTTTGGACTTTCATATTAGACCATTATTAGAACTTGTATGTTATTTTTCTTAAAAAAAATTGATTCAATAAATAATTGAGGGCGACAGATTACAAGAACAAAAATTCTTATGATAACTAATATAAAGTCAAATTTTTATTATTATATTATCCTTATTATCTATATATTAATTGTGATTATTGTCATGAAGGACCTAATAGAAACAAAGAGGATTCTAATTTTTTATTGCATATATAATTATAGATACTGAACAATTGATATTATTTTGGAAATCAATATATATATATATATATATAACTAGTAGAATTATGAATTGATAAAAGGCTTAGTAGATTTAGTCAAATTAATAAATAAGAGAAGTGAATACCCGTGAATTCCCGTTTGGTACAAATATCAAGTTGTTCGAGAATGATGAAAAATACTGAAGTTTGAGCATTATAGTGATATAATAGGAGGTCAAGACACATAAGTCTTAGACATAATTATATGAGAAAAATAATTAAGAATAAAATAATTTCTCTCATATTTATGAAATTTAATATGAATGTGGTTAATTCATTTACTAAGTCTCTATCATAAGAGTTAGTAAAATCAACATAATTTAAAACTTCTGAATTAAATTCATCAATAATGACAATCCCAGCTAATGTTGTACAACAATAACATTTGGAACAATAATATTTGGATACAAAAGGTAAGAATAAGTTATTGATTAGTTGATGTTTAAGTATTTAATTTGCCCAAATGTGAGGTAATTACTTGTTGTCATTAGTCTGAGAGTTGATTTTTATATCTTAATAAAATTCAGTTTTGAGAATAAGTATTTATAATTTTTCAAAAAAAAAAAAAAAAAAAGAATAAGTATTTATAATGTGACAAAACATCTGTCATCTATGTAAGCTTAGAGTTTAGGAGTCAGTATCAAAAATAAATAAATAAAATCTTATGAATTTGGATAACACATCACCATATTAATGCTAAACGAGTGTTTAAGTGAAATAAATAATTTATATTTATATTTATATGCATAATAACACCGATGATTTTGTGAGGAGCAACATATTCAAAGCCAAATGCTACACAGAATTTTGGTTTCATTTTATGCTACTATACGTACTAAGATAATGTTCAAATATAAAAATAAACTATTTTATGCATAAAACTGTTTGATCTTTTTTAGTTGCTATTTTAATTTATTTTATGAAAGTGGGGTTATTGAAATTTTTTGTTTAAATTAAATTAATTATTTCAAATTAAATTTTTTAATTTAATGGTTGTAATTTCTTTTTGAAAATGTGTATGCGTTTATAATTATAACTAACCTTACCTATATTTTCTTTATGTTTTTTTGGAATGGTAAGAGAGACTAAAAACATATACGAAGTCACAAAATAAGAAAATAATTTTTCAAACAACAAAATTCTGTAATTTAAACAAGATTTTTTCACTAGTTTGCTAAGTTCAAAAATTTGAAAAATTTAAAAAGTGAGAGCGAATATTTTTTTAAAAAAAGTAATTCATGATCGTATTTCAAGTCTAATATTAGACAAGTTTTTCTTATGAGTATTATTTATTTAATTTATTGTAATCTATAGTTGCATTAATTTATTTGTATTTGTGGTTATATTTCCACATTGTCCATATTTTTTTTCTAACAAAATGTAGTTTCAACCAAATTGCAAATGTGAATAAAAAATCAAATCATAATAACCATTACAGTAATAGAAAATTTATAGTTATATTTCCTAATGCTAGAGCTGCATGTCAATATAAAATGGGCAGAACCCTTTAGAAGTTAGTTTAAATTCAAAAATGCATTGGTCGTTTGGTGATGTTGCACTTGGGAAATGAAAGCCAAAATTTCAGCTCTTTTTGCATTAATTATGAACTGATTTTACCAACTAAAGAGTACTGTTAATAAGATCAATGAAATTTGGGAATCTAAAATACGGAGTTCAAATTTTAGTTCAAGAGTTCATTTACCAACAAAAAGGAAAAACAAATAAAACATGCTACCAAAACTAACTACTTTTCCAATTTTCAATTATATTATTCATTTGGGTCAATTATTAATATTTTTAATTTTGCCTAAATTTATTAATGTGTTTGTCTATTTCTAGAAAATCATTAAAATTCTTTTCCATTTCAATTATTTCAATGGCTAATTGCAGTGCTGATTTCCTTGCTGCTAAAGCTGCTGGGCTTCCTCCTGGATTCCATAGAATTGCCCAACCCTCTCCCCTCAACTTAGCATTCGGCTATTACATGATGTTAGTGGCGTTCAATACCCCATATTGTTGCTATAAAACTTATAATGGCATTTTGCCCCTTTTTTCCAAAAAAAAAAAAAAAAAACTGTAGAAATATATTTTTAGAATAAGTACAATTTTATTTAGTCCTCTGGTTTGGTATTTTGGTAAAATTAATCTTATAATTTTTGAATATTTAAATACCTATGTTTTATATTTCTTACACTTTAGTACTCTTCTAAAAAATATTATTCAAAATTTATGCTTTAATGATAAATATAATATGAATTTTTAATAGTAAAATCACATATTGAGTAATATAATATTTAACTAATTACAATAAACTCATAATAAATTAAGTTTAAATATATTTTTAATTTTATTAAGAATAAAAAATAATTTTTTTTAAAAAAATATAATATTTTTAAAAATAATAATTAGTTAGATTGATCATAAATTATATATAGAATACTTTTATAATTGAAATTGAATACTTTATTAATATTTTCTCATAAAATAATGATAATATTAGTTGATAGGGTATTAAAATATAAAGAATCTAAAATATAAATACCTAAATGTCGTAAAAAAAAAAATCACATAATTAGTTTTTTTTAGAGAAAAACCACACAATTAGTTTTGTCAAAAGTAAAATCATACTAATCAAAATTGTACTTATCACTTTATTTTTAATTAAAGAAATAAATAGTAGCTAGTAAAAGTTTTAACAACTAAATAAACTTCCAAAAGTACTATAATTACAAGTTAAATTTCATCAATGTGCCAATAATGTTTTTCGGACTAAATTATAGTTCCATAATTTAAAAAATATCCTATGACTGCTTTAGGTTTATCTTTCTCACCCAAACAGCCATAACTAAACCAGTCACCTCTCGCCACTACCTCACCAGCCACTACCACTAGCTATGATTAGATCTGAGAAGTCACTAAAAGTAACAGCAACCATAAGCAGAACATTTTCTCTTGACGTTTTACGCACAGACACTAACAGGACATCCTACTTAATCAATGGCGGGAGTCAACAACCCTACTTAGGATTAAATGAAATAAATTTGTTTTAAAGTAGTTACAATGTGAACAAAATATTTGGAATTCTGTGAGGAAAGTTAGGGGAATTAAAAAAATGAATTTTTGCTGGAAAAGAGAAATTAGTTGGCATAGTAGAAGAGCAGTTGGTAAAAGTTTGATTAGCATTTTTTTTTAAAACAACTGATAAACTTTCATATACCATAGATGAAGAATAGAATTTACTGCAGCAAAATACCATATATGAAGTCAAAAAAAAAAAAAAAAGGGACTATTTTTCAAAACCAGAAGCCTTAATTTGTATCAAAGAGTTCTTCAGTTTATTGGTTATAATATTTTTTTGCAAATTAATTAAAAATGTAATTTTAATTTAATTAAAAATGTATTTTCTATTCTCACATGATTAGCCCAAGTGACAAAATGTATGAATATTCAATATATAGAGCAGAGTTCGATCTCCTCCTCCTCCGTTCCCCTATGGTGGGAAATTAACCACTCCAACCAACTAAGATGCTCAACAAAAGAATGTATTTTCTATTTTAATTAGATTTTCTATTTTATTTGTAATAAGAATTAAATTAATTAAAATTTTAAATTGAAAATATTTTTCCTATTCTAATTAGATTAATTTCGATTTTATCTAGTATAAATCAAATTAGATAATATAATTTGGAAGTCTTCTTAAATTAAATTGAGTAAAGTAAACAATTAAAATTAAGTAATAATTTTATAAAATAATTAATTATAAAAAAAATTAATTTATAAAAACATTAACAATAAAAATATTAAAACAGTGCTGTCTAATTTTCCAATATAATTTTTTTTAAAATTTGAATAAATTATTTTATAAATCCATCAATTACAATGATTCAGCTAATTTGGTGACAATTCCCATGATTCAGTTATTTTGGCACATTATATGCTTTTAAACCTAATTTGGGGAGATTGTTGATAATACTAAAAAAAAATTAAAAACAGCAAAAAAAATTATTCTAAAAGCTTTTTAGGACTGTCAACAATATTAGATTTTAGTCTTTAATTATAAAAAATTCAAAATTTTCTTAATATTTTATTGCCTATTTTTCTAAATTATGTTTGTAGTCTATAGAACTTTGTAATTTTAATAAAAAAAAACATATTTATCTTAAATATTTGTTTAAATTTACATGTTAGAAGATATTTAGTTAACTTTTTATTTTAAAAAAAAATCCTTCACTTGTTTTACACTATTTTAACATTAGAAAGTAATAGAAATATCAAATTATATATATTTTTAATAGAAAAATCATATGATTTAAATATTAATGGACTACATATTAGGAAGTAGTCCTCATATAATTTGAACTTCGCACCTCTAAATGCCCATTGCAGAGCAATTATTACTTAACTACTCCCTCATTAGCTATAATAAAACTAAATCAAATTAAATTAAGCAAATTATAATTCCAATGAAAAATAAGCGATAATCGTGACTGGTTAAAAAAATAGTGGGTCTCTTACTTAAATCTTTTAATCAAACCTCAAATTATGCATGTATTTGTGTTGTATTTTTAATAATATTTGTAAATTTTAATTTTAATTAAATTAAGTTCAGGCTTTTATTTTAAGAGTAGTTTTGAATTTTTTTTTTATAATTATTGATATTTGGACCTTTGACTACCAATATATTTTAAGAATATTTTTATTTGTTTTTTATCAAAAAAAAATAGTTCAATAAATTAAAATTGAAGCAGTTTTTAATTTATTTGTGAAAAAAAGAAGGGATAGAGTACCAATTATTGTCAAACTTCATGAAGTAATTATCCTTAAAATTATATTTTAAAATAATTTTATAAAATTTTATAAAAATTTTTTAAGTATATATTCTTTTTTAAAAAATAAGATATTTTATTGAATTTTAGTTTATATAATAAAAACAGAGAAACGAATTTTAAATTTGTAGCAAGAAAAAAACTGTTACACCTACCGTTATGTGTCTTCATATTGCAAACATAACAAGCTAAAAATAAAAATTCGGTTGAATATACTCCAAAGTAGTCTTCCTATGCAGATTTTTAATTTTCCCTTTTTAAGTCGTGCGCCGTGTGAATACTTCACCATACAATACAAGTCTAAAAGTAACAACGACCAAGACCGGGCCAATTGCTATACATTTTCTTACTTTTAGTGGACTCCTATTTACCACTATATTTTATTAATCTCCTATAACTTGTTAGTTAGTTCCATTTTGTTCTAAGTTGAAATGACTATGAATTGTACAAGTATTTTAATTACCCATAAAATTTCAAGATTAATTCTTTTTCAGATTTTTTTTTTATTTTTAGAATTCCAATATATGGTAAATTATATAACGTTCATTCCTTTATTTTTTTTGAAACCAATACCATTCCTTTATTATTTATCATAAAAATTAAAATTTCACAAATGATAATTATAAAAAAATTAATTACTATAATTAAAAGGGATAAGTACAAAAAAAAAAAAATCTTATGGTTTAGTGTTTTTTCACTTTTACTTTTGTGATTTTTTTTGTAGCACTTCAATATCTTATGATATTTACCGTTAGCAAAATTGAGTCAAACTCACTAACACTGTTAATGTACTGACGTGGATGCCGATGTACGTGGATGCTAATGTGATGACATTGATGTTAATATCATCATTCACGTTGACATCCACATCATCACAGTTAACAGTATTAGTGAGTTTTACTCAAATTTGCTAACAACAGATATAACAAGATACTGAAATATCACAAAAAAAAAAAAAAAAAAAAAAATTACAAACTTAAAAATGATAAAGTGCTAAACTACAATGTATCTTTTTATCCTTATCCCAATTAAAAATAAGGATGAAATCTTGTTCGTAATTTTAAATCTGTCTATATAATTGATTAAAAAAAAAAAGTTGTACTTGTTATTCACCAACGTCAGATCTGAACAAACTCTGTCCATCTAGCCTTAGACATATCAAAAAGAACTTATCATTCAGGATTTTTTTTTTTTAAAAAAAAAAAAAAAAAAAAAAAAGAACATATCATTACTTAAAAATGTTCTCTGTATACATTTAATTTCATTTATATTTTTAAAAACTTTTAGATAGTTTGTGATAGATCTAAAATTAAACTCCTGAGAATAGACCCTCTAAAAAACTTTTATTTAAGAAAAAGTATATAAATAATGTCAGAAATTTGTAATTTTTATAATTATAGTATTTAAATTACTATTTGTTTACAATTAAATATTTGAACCAATAATTTTTTTTTTAAAATAGTGTTTTTAGAATATTTTGCAGGTTAAAATAATTATATGGCAAATGTTATTTTATATTATACTTATTTTATTTTTTTCACTCTAATTATTTTTTCAAAATATTTTTATTTATCAAACAAAACTGGAAAAATTAGATAATATTTTTTATTTTTATTATGAGCCTGTTTGGTTTAGCTGTTTATATCAGCTGATAGCTGTTTATATCAGCTGATAGCTGTTGCGGTTAGCTGATAGCTGATAACTGGTAGCTGATAGATAAAAACCGTTTGGTGAAATTCTGTTAGCTGTTGTTGTTAGTATGTCAAATGACCATTAGGAGTATAAATTACTTTTAAATATAATTTGATACATCTCTTACAATTATATTTTTAATTATGTAAATTATTTAAAAATATATATAGTATTGAATAATAATTTATTATCTTTATTTTATTTATTATTATAATTATTGATAGAAACTATTTGAAGATTAACGTTAAAATATAAATCTTGTTAATTTAAATTTTTAAAAAATATTATAGATATAAACATTATAATTATTTAATTTTTACTATAAATTAAAATAATATTTATTTTATCATGGATTAAAAAAATAATTTTATATATTTACTTTTAAAAAATTGTAGTTATTAATTATTTTTAATAAGGATAATAAGGGTAATATAGTCTAAATACAAAATAAATTTAAATCAGCTCTTAGCTGTTGGAAAAAAGCTATCTGTAGCTGTTTTGGATAAAATCAACTATGGATTTAATAACTTTACCAAACACCTAAAATGTAGCTGATTGTTCAAAAACCTCTATCAGTTGCTCAAATAAGTTGAACCAAATACCCTCTTATATTATTTACAGTGGTTGAATTTGATTTTTATTTTGTGATTTTAGCAAAATTAAAATTATTATTTTAAGTTTTATTTTCTAATTATAATAAACATTTTTATTTTTATTTATTTTAGTTAAGTTGAGTTTTTCTTTTCACTCTTTTAGACACATTTGAAAGAAATTGAATGTTTTTATTTTTATTTTTGACTAATAATGGTTCAATTTTTATTATTTTATTTTAATAATATTCAATATATTTTTGAATTTTAATATATATGAATGAAAAAATAAGTTTGTTAAATTTCAAAAATAAAAAAAATGAAGCATAATATAGAAAAAAATATTTAAGTTAATTTACTATTTTAAATATGACACATAAATACTTTTAACTTATAAATTCTCATAAAAACACAATTCTAAAAATTTTTTGCTTACTCAAATATTTAATTATAAAAAAATAGTTCAAACTAAATAACATAACTATGGTCAGTTATTTTATTGTTAAAAATTATTATATGTCTCAAATATATATGATTCATAATTCTCAGGTCTAAAAAAAAATTTCTCCCCGAGGAGCATTGGATTGGTTGTCTCAAGATAGAATAGGAGTGGGTTGTACTCGAATGGTCTCAGTTTAGTTGTCTTAGGCTATTGCCTCCATTTGTACCAATTTTTTTTTTTTTTTTATACATAAAAGAAATTGAATTAATTGAGCCAAATAAATTGAAATTTTTTTAAAAATCAATCGAATAATAATAATAATTATTATTTAAAATATAAAAATAAAATTTAATTTTTTCGATTTTTACAGTTAGTCTTTTTTTTTTTTTTTTTGGGTCCAAAACCGAAATCGACTGAATAAGGAACCAAAATGACAAGCTGAAAGAGATGCTCACCCTGCGTTTACGTCTTGAGCCTATTTGGGAGTCTGGTGATTTTCTATATAAGGTCTCTGCTTTCAGGCCTTGCAACAACAACAACCACGTGCAGGAAAACACATTTGCCTGTGCCTCATCACATCAAAATTTTATTTCTACTTTACATTATATACAGATAAGAAAAAAGCTCTGTTCAGACATGGAATTTGTATTTGATATCAAGATACTAGTTTCCTTCGCAGTTGTTGGATTTGTTGGGTTGTTGATGCATGTATACATTGGGTTGGTGTTGAAACCAGAAAAGCTTCGCTCCCTGTTAAAAAAGCAGGGCATCAAAGGCCCTCCTCCAACTTTGCTTCTTGGAAATATAAGAGAGATCAAGAAGTCTCAATCCTCTAGAGTTGACAAGGTGAAACCTCTCGATCAACCAGCTGTTACCCACAATTGTGCTGCTGATATTTTTCCCTTTTTTGAGCAATGGAGAAAGCAATATGGTATTTATATGTAATCTAAACTTTCTGCGTTCTTTTTAAATTTTTGTAAATAGTTTTCATTTGGATGAACTGGGTTTTGATAATTTATTAATTGCATGTGCGCTCATTGGTTGGATGCCTTATGCCAAATTCCAAAAAGGGAATAACTGGAGCACTTTTTTCTTATGGAATTTTGCGTTAAATGATGACAGGTGAGGTGTTTGTATTTTCATTGGGAAACATACAAATTCTAAGCGTGAACCAACCTGACATGGTGAAGGAGATTACGACATGTACATCCTTAGACCTTGGAAAACCTTCTTATCAGCATAAAGAGCGAGGTCCTTTGCTTGGTCAGGGAATTCTGACTTCAAATGGGACTGTTTGGTCCCATCAGAGGAAGATCCTTGCTCCTGAATTGTACATGGAAAAGGTCAAGGTATGATCAAATTAACAGTTTCCTTGTGATATTAGATATTAAACAACCTGTTGCGAATCTTGGACATTATTCTTATGATCAGGAATTTTGCTGACTTCAACGGTTCAACCCTTTGCAGGGAATGGTGATCCTCATAACCGAGTCTGCGAATACCTTAGTAAATTCATGGAAGAACAGAGTTGAAACAGAAGGTGGAATAGCTGACATCAAGATCGATGATGGAATGAGAAGCTTCTCTGGAGATGTTATCTCAAGAGCCTGTTTTGGAAGTCGCTATTCAAAAGGTGAAAAGATTTTCTTGAAATTAAGAGCTCTGCAGGAGGCTATGTCCAAGAAAAGTCTAGCAACTGGGATTCCTGGCATGAGGTCAGCATTTTCCTGTAACTTCATCATATTACTCTAATTAGAACCTTGTATATACAAACTAATAAAGCTTATCTTACCACAGATATCTTCCCACCAAATTTAACAGAGAAGCGTGGGCACTGGAGAAAGATATCCGCAATTTGATACTAGAGGTAGTGAAGGAGAGGCAAGAAGCTGCATTTGAGAATGACTTATTGCAAACGGTTCTTGAGGGTGCAAAAAATAGCAACCTGAGCCAAGAAGCAATGAACAGATTCATAGTTGATAACTGCAAGAACATATATTTGGCTGGGTACGAAACTACTGCAGTTTCTGCCACATGGTCCCTATTGTTGTTGGCTGCGAATCAAGAATGGCAGGATCGTGTTCGGGCAGAGGTTCTTGAAATTTGTGGAGGGCGTATGCCAGACGCTGATATGATTCGCAAGATGAAACAGGTATAGCAAATATCCTCTTTAGCATACTCCAGGGAGATTTTCGATTCACACAATGGGATTGAAAGCACAATATTTTAAGCAATTTAAGATAATGAATTGTTGTGAAATGTAAATTTCTGTTTGTTCTGCAGCTTAACATGGTGATTCATGAATCATTGCGATTGTATCCACCAGTGGCTGTTGTGTCAAGGGAGGCCTTCAAGGACATGACCTTTGGAAACATTAATATTCCAAAAGGAGTTAATCTTTGGACCTTGGTACTGCCATTGCATACAGACCCTGAGATATGGGGACCAGATTCTTATACTTTCAATCCAGACAGATTTGCAAATGGAATATGTGGTGCTTGCAAGTTTCCTTTCATGTACATGCCATTCGGTGTTGGGCCAAGAGTATGTCTTGGACAAAACTTGGCCATTGTGGAACTCAAAATAGTCATAGCTCTTATTGTGTCCAACTTCGCTTTCTCTCTCTCTCCCCATTACATTCATTCCCCTGCACTTAAATTGGTCATAGAGCCGGAGCATGGAGTCAATCTCTTGGTGAAGAAGTTGTAAACGCAATTTGTAGTTGGGTTTTCTATATAGGAGAAGATGATCTTTTTCATTTCTATTAATATGCTGTTCTAGTAGAAATAGCTTCCTGGTGGTTTACCAGAGAAGTCTTTATACTCTTCTAAGACTTTGTGCCTGTTCTTATTTTCCATTGTAGTATATGCCTTCTGCAATGTATAGTATTCCTTTGTACTGTGTTGTTTTTGTTTTCCTTAGCATTGTTTTGATGCAAAAATCAGGGAAGCAAGAAGCTATTACTGTTGTTGTTGTTGGTGGTGGTGTTGCTGTTGTTGTTGGTGTTGCTGTTGTTGCTGTTGTTGTTATATACAAATTAGGGTGTAACAGAATCAAGCCGACTCCTGAGTTACTTGGAATTTGGGATTAACTCGAAAAAAACTCCAAAATCAATTTGATAATAATCGAGTGGAGCTCGAACTCGAGCTGCTCGAGTAGATTGTCGAGCTCGAGCTCGAGTAGATTGTCGAGCTCGAGCTCGAGCTCATAAATATTTGACTCAACAGACTCGTAAGTTTAATCGAGTCTAATCGAGTTTGTGTATATTTACTATTTTACCATTTTATTTTAATATAATTATAAAAATATCTTATTGAATCGAGTTAAGTTTGAACTCAACTCGAGTTTGAATATTCTAAATATATATTTTAAAAATTTTATATAATTAATCGAGTCGAACCAAATTGAACTTGAGTATATTAATTATTTAATCAAGTCGAACTCGAGCATCAAGAAAGAAAGCTCAATCAAGTTCGAGTCGAGTTTGAGCTTCGAATTTGAGAATTGAGTCAAGCTCAAGCTTGGTGTGTCAACTCGATTTGGCTCGATTACTCCCCTAATACAAACATGCACACATAAATATATATGCCTAAACCCACTATTTTCCCATACAATTTTATTTTATTATTTTTTTTATGATTTACCCACTCCACTTTTATTTTTACACTTTCAATTTTATAGAAATCATCTTGCACTTTTATTTTTCTAGATATTAAATTTTTATGTTGAGTTTTTTTAATTAATATGCAGTAAAATTTCTAATCTAGTTCCTATAATTTTTAAAATATATAATAATTTCACAAATTTCTAATTTTTGTTAAATTAATCATTAATATTTTTTAAGTGACTTTTTTAATTACTTTTATTTTTTATTATGATAAATATTTTTGTTGAGTATTAATATTTATATATTTAATGAATAAGTTTATAATTTCTATAATTGAAATGTTTAATGGAATAATTTATAATTATTACAAAAATTTTTAAATTATTTTTCTTTCTATTACTTATTAAAATTTTCTATATTAATTAATATAACAAATTTTACTTCATAAAACAATATCTTAAGGTAATTGAATTAAATGATATCATTTTATTTGAAATAACATTTTTGTTGTTAATTATGATTTATTACTATTTTACGTTGTAGTTTTTTTATAAATTAACTTAATTTTAAATAATAAACTATTAATGAGTGTGATTATGTTCACTTTAAAAATTGTAAATATGCTTTACTTTACATATTTTAAAATAAAATAACTAAATTAAATCTTTTTTTCTTAGAAATTGTATCAATATATATATAGTATAATTTTTTATTTTTTTTAGATACACTTTTTTTGTTTGTTAAAAATTTATACATATATAATTTTTCATTTACTTTTATTTAGAATTAAATAAAATAAAATTTAGTACAATTTTGATTAAATTGATTTTTGTAAAAATTAGATAAAAATTTTATTAATCAATAAATTATAATTCGAATGTTTAGCATTTAATAATATTTTTATAATTTTTATATTAAAAATAAAATGAAAAATTAAATCATAAACATAATTGATGAAAATTTTTAAAATCATATTTGTTATGGGGTTAATTTCATTAAAATAAAAATATAAAAATTTAATGTTAACAATAAGTAAATGTACAAGGGGTCACTATAGAATCTATAAAATATATTTCTAGTCTTACTCATTTGACCATGTGTATTACACACGCTCTCATATGCCATTATGGAAAAATTTGTGACCACTTACCTTATAACAACAAAGATGAGCATTTTAACCTGGAACTGTCAAGGAATCGGGAACAAAAAGACATCCAAGGTGCTGCAGGAACTCATAGCAAAATACAAACCAAGATTGGTGTTCTTAATCGAAACCAAACAAGTTCAACAGAAGCTGGATATAAATAGAATAAAAAATGGCTTTTCTAAAGGCACGTACACGGAACCAGAGGGATGATCTGGTGGTTTAGCGCTTTGGTGGACAGATGAATGGGATGTACAGGTCATTCAAAAAATAAGAAATTATATCGATGTTCAAGTCAGGGAACACAGCGAATGGCACTTCACCGGATTTTATGGAGCTCCAAACAAGAAAGATCGAGCTAGGATTCTAAATAATTCACTGCCATGGTTAATTGCTGGAGATTTCAACACATACCCAGAACCAGGGGACAAGTTAGGGGTAGCCCATTCCGCTGGGATCAAGCTCTCAATTTTATTGAATTTATGAATGAATGCTCCTATTAGATTTAGGTTTCAAAGGGGCTCGCTTTACTTGGCATAATCGACAAACTCAAGGGGCAACCATTATGGCAAGGCTTGATCGAGCACTAGCTATGACGGAGTGGAGATTATTGTTTGAACATGCCATGGTGCTTCATGAAGACTTTTTAGCGTCTGACCATAGACTGCTGGTCATACAACTTGAAAAAAGGCCAAAGAGAAGAAGGCACAGTTTCAAGTATGAAATCAAGTAGAACAGAGAAGAAGACAGTAAAACAATCATCAAACGGGAGTGGGAGAAGGATTCAATTAGAGAAAATAAAACTTCTATAAGCCAAAAATTACATAACTATGCTCAAGCCTTAATGCAGTGGAGTAGAGGCAAATTTGAAGCCCCGCATCAGAGAATTACAGAGCTCAAGAGGACAATCAATTGCATTCACAAAGGTGCCTATAGCCCAGAAGCAAAAGAGGAAGAAAGGAGGGCTAGGAAGGAGTTACATGAGCTTTGGCTAAAGAAAGAACTGTTCTGGACACAAAGGTCAAGAATTGAATGGCTCAAAGAAGGGGATAAAAACTCAAAGTTCTTTCACATATCAACACTTCAAAGATGACAGAGGAACCAGATTATAAGGATTGGATAATAGATGAAGAAAAGGTTAAGGAGGCAATTCAACTATGGTTCTTCAATCTAAACAAGGTCGAACCAAATGTAACACAAGTCTAGGTCATCAATAGCATTCCCAGAGTAGTGACAGAGCAGATTAATCATAGTTTGCTGGCTCCAATTTAGGATGAAGAAATAAAAGAGGCAGTCTTTTAGCCGGGGAGAATGGCTCCAATTTAGCATTCCCAGAGTTTGCTGGCTCCAAGACCCGACGGATTCCCAATTTTTTTTTAAGACAATTAGGATATGGTAGGTGAAGACATAAAGAAAATGGTCAAGAACTTTTATTCAACAGGCAGAATGAATCGCATACTCAACAGTACTAGATCAGTGCTTATTCCTAAAGTCAAAAATCCTAAAAGAATAAAAGACTATCGACCTATAAGCTGATGCAATTTCCTCTATAAGGAATATCCAGAACCACAACTGATAGACTGAGAAAGTGGATGAATACATTTATATCGAATTTCTAGACAGCTTTTGTTCCTCATCGTAGCATCTAAGAGAATATTAGTATTGCTCAGCCTTTCATGGTCTCAATGGGAAAAAGAAGGGCAAGATCTTTAACATGGCCATCCAATTAGACATGGAAAAAGCATATGACAGAGTCAGCTGGGAGTAACAGGTTCTGGGAAAATTGGGTTTTGATAAATAGTGGATTCAACTAGTTATGCAGTGTGTGAAAATGGTGGAGTACTCAATCACACTAAATGAAGAGGTCCTAAAAAGCTTCAAACCCAGTAGGGTTTACGGTAAGGTGACCCGCTGTCCCCATACCTTTTTCTCTTTATAGGAGATAACCTCTCTAGAATGTTAATGGAGAATGCTCAGAAAGGAAGTCTCCAAGGAGACAAAATCACAAGAAGAGCAGTAGCCTTGACCCATATTCAATTTGCAGATGACACTCTACTATTTGAAAGAGCTAATGAAAGGGAAGCACATACCATTAATCATATATTAGACCTCTTCTCGCTTGCTTCTAGGCAGAAAGTGAATTTGAGTAAGTCAATAATTTTTTTCGGGAAAAATACTCCAGCCACAGTTAAACAATAAGTATCTACTATTCTCAGGATTGAAGAAACAAAGGCCTTGTCAAAGTATCTAGGAGTTCCTATAGAATGGAGAAGATCCAAGGTGTAGTTATATAATGCTATTTGTGAGAGAGTCTTACAGAGAGTTTAGGGCTGGAAATCAAAGTTCCTTTCTACAGTAGGTAAGGATGTCTTGATAAAAGCTGTGCTCTAAGCGATACCCACATACATCATGTCGGTGTTCAAGATACCCCAAACTGTCATCAAGAGATTGGATTAAATGATTAATAATTTCTGGTGGTCACAGGGCACGACAAATAACAAGATACATTGAGTGGCATGGCAGACATTAACTAAAAATAAATAAGATGGTGGCTTGGGTTTTCGAGACTTAGGCCTATTCAATATATCTCTTTTAGCCAAACAAAGCTGGAATTTGATGAAAAATCCTCAATCCTTTTGCACCAAATTATTAAAGAGTATTTATTTTCCGCACTCAAGTTTTGAAGCTGCTCAAAAAGGCTACAGGCCTTCGTGGGTTTAGGTGAGCATTCTCCATGGAAGCAGATTGGTATTGGAAGGTAGTAGGTGGAATATCAGTTCGGGCACTCAGGTAAATATCTGGAGTGACAGATGGGTTCCAAACCAACCAGATTTTACCATAAAATCTGGAGCAGCAGAAGGAACACCTTTATTGTTAGTCAAAGATATTATCAACCATGAACAACGACAATGGAAGTCAGATATTTTAAGAGAACTCTTTACGGCAGAAGAATGTCAGTCTATTGAGAAGATCCCTGTGTTAAGACAAGAAGGCCAAGATAGAATAGTTTGGCATTTTGAAAAAAGTGGAAAGTGCTATGTGCAATCAGGTTATAACTATCTAAAAGCTAAAAAAGAGGAAACCTTGATGACCTTTCATCCAGTGACATCTCAGGCTCCCACTAAGGAACTGTGGAAGACAGTTTGGAGATTAAAAGTCCCTGTAAAGATTAAATTCTTCATATAGAGATGTATTCAGAACTCCTTGGCTACCATGGTAAACCTTTGTAGGAGAGGGTGCAATTCTGATCCAACATGTTGAATTTGTCAGAGTGCAGATGATACTTTGGAACATACCCTTTTTCCTATGCCCAAAAGCAAAAATGGTATGGTTTGGCACTCTCGTGACATATAAGCCTATGGACATTGGTTTCCAATCATTTGCACAATGGTGGAAGAGGGCAATGAACTTATTTTCAACTAAAGAACTGGCACCGTTTAAAGACTTAACAGCAATAGTCTGCTGGCAAATATGGAAGCATCGTAATGCTGAGATTTTTTAAAGAGAAGACTACGACCCTGGAGCAGTGGTTTCAGAAAGTAATATGCAATGGACAGAGTACTAAGAACTGGAAAGGAAGCCTTCAAAAAGCTATAGAGAGATCAGATCTCATGAAGATAGCTGTTGGGTTAGACCAAGACATGATCAGGTTAAAATCAATTGTGACGCTGCTTTTAATCACAACAATAATAAAGCTCAATTGGCATTCATTTGCAGAGATTATAATGGAACAATGTTACATGCTGCGGCGACAAGGATGAAATGCAGCTGAGCCTTATCTGCTAAAACATTGGCTATAAGGGAAGCGGTCAAGAATTTTAAATGCCACAAGCATCAGGATGTAGTAATTGAATCGGATTTAAAGACAGCAATCAAAGAGCTACACCATAACTGGGACTCCACTTATTGAGAATTGACAGCCATAATAGAGGAGATCCAAAGAGACACAGAAGTTATGAACAGCACGAGAATCCTATTTCAACATGTAAAGAGAGCTAGAAATCGAGTTGCAGATTGGTTAGCAAAAAATGATCTTTTACTGGGATAGGGAACCACCTGGAATGATATTCCAAATGCTCTTTGTATCCTGATCCAAAATGATGTTGTAACTTCTCAACATCAATGAATATTTTTATTCATTATGCTCAAAAAAAAAAAAAGAAAAAAAAGAAAAGTGGAGAATGTAAATCGAGAAAACAAATAAAAGTCTAGGGGATGAGCCAATGCCATTGGTTCAATTCTACCAACAAATACATTTCATTTCTAAAAAAATTCTAAATAGAATTTCATTCTTATTAATGAAGTCTGTTTGGTTCAAATGAATATTTTATAAAGAATTCCTTATTTTGTTATACTGTATTTGGTATAAATTTAAAATTCAAAATAATATATTATTTGGTAAAAAATACCCTTTTAAACTAATATTGCATGATAAAAAAATTTTAAAAAATAAAAATATTAAAAATATATATTTTAAACTAATGAAACATGAACTCAAAATTATGAAATTCATTTGAAAATTGTAATTATTTTGTTACAATTTAGTTTAGTTATGAGCAATTTCACATATTTAAAAGTTGGAATTCCAAATGAATTTTACAAAATTTTTATTTAAACCAAACATACTAAACTTGAATTTACAAATCAATTTCATGAAATTTTATAGAATTTATTTATAACAAACACAATCTAAATTAAAATTAAAATTTATATAGCTATAAATTATAACATCTTCATAGTAATAAAATCAGTTTCATTTCAACAATATAGTTATAAAGAAATTTTACTACATGATAAAATTGCATCCTGCTGACAATGAAATGATAATTATTGCTTCCTCCAAAAGGAAAATTATATATTTCTTGTTGACTTTCTTGTCCTTATGGAGTAAGCATTTTTTTTTTTTTTTCGAACTTAGTAGAGTTGGTGTAATCCCTAGTGGGATTTGTGAAAGGGCAGGGGGTGTGGGGTTCGAACCCTGCCCTCCACCAAGCCCTCCACCAAAGCTGTCCCTTCAAGTAGCCATCCAGCTACATCAGGCGGGGACATGGAGTAAGCATGTTACCATTGGCAGTAATGGTTCAGAAATTAAATTCCGAAAATAAAGAAAGATCTTACATCCCTTGCCCAACAAGCAGGAGGATATCTTTCAAATCTCCATGACAAATTTTGTATTGAATTCAAGCCTAACATACCATTAGTTATCTCAATTTGCAAAACACGTTTGCTAAAGACATGAAGTGAAAGCAATGAAGTTTTTGAAATTATTTATTTCTTTTAAGGGGTTGTTTGAATTATATCTGAAATCGGAATTAGAATTGAAATGAAGAAGAATCAGAAATTTTTTTTTTTTTAATAAAGTGTTTGATTTATTACGAAATCGGAATTGAAATCGGAATTAAAATTATCTATATATAAAATATTTTTACAATTATTTTTTATATATTAAAAGTTAGCATCAAGATTATCTATTATAAAAAATTATTTTTAATTAATTTATTAATATTTTCTAAAAAAATTTTAAAACTTATTTATTATTTTAATAAATTTTTTATTAAAATATTTTTAAAAAATTTCTTAAAATATTTTAGTAATTATTTTTATTAATGTATGTGTTTTACATCATAAATTCTAATAATATGTGATAATTTTTAAATATTTGACTAATTTATAATTAGTTTGACTAAATTCCTATGGAAATAAAAATTTATTTCTTAGGAGTGTAAGGGGAATGGTGATTCCCATTGATGGGGGAATTCCATTCCCATTCCTAAATAAATTTTAACTACACAAATATTAGGAATCGGAATCATCCATTCCGATTTCAATTCACATGTTTATATAAAATAAACGGATCCTAAGTTGAAAGATCTTTTCTAGCATGGTGGTGTGTTTGGCAAAGTTGTAATGTCCAACAAATAACTCAAAAAACAATAAAAAAATTAATGATTAAAGGTTTAATTGTGATCAAACTGAGATTGAACTGGTTTCTATTTGTTTATACACTGTATGTATAAATCAAATTCTAGTCTAATCAAATATTGCTCTCAATAATAATAAAAAAAGTTTTATAATATTTTAAAAGACTACATTTATGCTCATAAATTGTTATGTTTTATCGTTCGAGTAATATATTGGTTGTTAAGTACAAGTATCGTTCACATAGAAATAGGTTGTCAAGTATTATTTTTAGTTGGTTACTTGTCCAAACAGCTAAATCAAAATTTTGAAATAATTAAATAAAACTAAATTTTTTTTTGAAATTAACAAAACACATAAACATACTGGGTCAGGGACAAGACACACTTCTTCACAAAATTATGGCAATTTTATAAAGACGTGCTAACCCATATAACTCAAACACATACACAAAACTTAATTTTAATCGAAAGCAAAAGCAATTTAAATTTAGAAAACGATAAATGGCAATGCAATGTACTAAGGTTATTCTTTTCACTTGGTTCAATTATTAATTTATGAATGTTATCACTATAACCTAACTCAAAATATGCATATTATGCTTATTTAGTCAAGTTCTTATAGCTCTTTTTATGCTTATTTAGTTAAGTTCTTATAGCTTTTTGTCAAGTAATTAGAAGTTTGTTTGGTTAAATCAAATATTAGTTGAAATTTTTGGGCTCTCGCCTAGCTAAGTATAACTTAACAAATCCTTAATTAAACTTAAACACAAAGGTAAATCATGCAATATTAATAATTAATAGGTATCTTTATTCTTATTAATGTTAATAGATTTTTTTTAAGTGTTAAGTATTAATCTCCTCTTAGTCTCAAAATAATTAAATAAATCAATCAATCTTTAACTTAAGAATAAAGCATATATTATTTGTCCAATTCAATATACTTAAGCAAATTAATAATTGAAAGCATTAAGTACAAAAATAAAACCCATATGCAAGAAATTCTAAGTTAGATTATAATGAAAAAAAAAATTTAATACATCCATAAGCTATTAAGATCACCTTAACACATAATGAATTTAGTTTTACATGCTAATGGTTACGGGTCAAATGCACGAGAGGGTACAGAACTTTAACTTTATTTCAATTTGATCACCAAACTTTTAATTTGTATCTTTTTAGATACCATACTTTTATTTAGTTTCAAAATAGTGACTCACAAAATCTTTTGGTGCCTGAAAAATTTAAAATTACTATTTTGATCTAGAATTAAAGATTTTTTACAAAACAATCCATATTTTTTATACATTTATTAAAAAATAAGAATAAATTTGAAAATTACTTTGATTCCACCTAATAAGACTATTCTCATTTTGAATAAGAGAAGGTAAACTTCTAAATTTTTTATAACTTTTGGACTAAATTTAAAAAGTAAAGAGATTGAGGGATTAAAATAATTTTGAAGAAAAATTTAGAGTATTGAAAATTTTTAGCAGTAGTCTTTTAGAAACAAAATTAAAGTTACATCACCAAAAAGAAACAAATTGAAGTTTAATACCCAAACTGAAATAATTATGAAGTTGGGTAATCACCATTGCATTGAACCCTAATGGTTACTCTTGCAACCATGGTTGCTCTTGCAAATATTATGAGAACATACAAGAATAAAAAATGAAAAACCCCCTATACTTTTCTTGAAGCACTTAAATATTTAAACTCCATAATTACAATCTTGCAATTTTTGCTAAAACCTATACTAAAATATTTATGAATGCTATGAGATGAAAGTCTTGATGATGTAAAATGCTTAATGATGATTTCCACGCCCCTAAATCTCCCTTATATAGTACCAATTTGATTTGGTAGAAGTTGAATATGAAAAAGCCTTGAAAAGTTGAGTTGGAATGAAATTGGAACCGTTGGCATGACTGTGCAACATTTGGCGCAATCATGCATCTCTTCCCAAACAATTAGCATAGTGATTCTCAAAGTCATGCTAGAAAAAAGCTTCGAGGATCGCTCTTAGCCAGCAGTGTGGAAGCTGTGCAGCCTCCATCCATTCTTTAAGCAGTGTCTACATACTTTTAGGCACCTATGCACCTATGCACCTCCATTCTTTAAGCAGTGTCTACATACTTTTAGAATTTATGTACATACTTTTAGGCACCTATGCACAGTCGTGCTTGAGGCCATGCACATTTTTCTTATCCTTTCTTTACTTAATTTGATTTCCTTGAAGCTCTCAAACACTTTTAATAAACTTTTAACTTAGAAAATAACACTAAAACCATCTAATTCATATAATACAAATCAAACACAAAATTATAAAACTAATAATAAATTCTAAGAATTTTTTTCCTAAATCTATATGGATTATTCAACCTAAACATAATCAAATACTATGAACTAAATTCTACTCCTACACGAATGCATTTTTTAAAGTATAATCCTAATTAATCTTATTTTAACTTAATAATTACCAATCAGCCATATAATAATAAGTAAAATTAATTAAATATTAACTCAAAATATATCTAAAATCTAAAATATAGATTTCTTAACTCCCTTATGCTGAGATTTTTACTTTTCCTCAAGCAAAATACTTTATCAAAGTTATTAATTCAAGCATATTATGGAATTTAACCAAAATTGCATATTAAGAAACCTTATGATTCTATTAAATATGATTATTATTTTTGGGTGCTTGGTAAAATGGGATTTGGCACTAAGTGGATAAATTGGATTCAAAAGTGTTTGTGGGTTCTAAGGCTTCTATTTTAGTAAATGGTTCCTTGACTAAGGAGTTTTTGTTTACTAATGAACTAAAATAGGGTTGTCCTTTGTCTCATTTTCTATTCATTCTTGCAATAGAACCTTTTTTTGGCATTAGTTGAAAAAATGGAGGATATGAATTTTATTAAGGGATCTCAAGTTCCAAAAACAAGGTCCTATTATTTCTCATATACACTTTGCAGATGAAACAAATTTTTTCTTAAATGTGAAACTAATGCTTTTGAGTAATTTAGTTTAGATATTGCACTATGTTGCTATTGTTTTTAGGTTGGCGGTTAATTTTTATAAAAGCCAATTGGTGGATGTAGCCATTAATGACTCTATTGCTCTTCATACAATAGCTAATATTTTTAGCCTTCATATCAGTTGCCAATTACTTATCTTGGCCTACTACTTGGTTTGTCTCCTCGAAGATTTACAACTTGATAGTCATTAATTCTGAAAATAAAAAAGAAATTGGCTCTTTGGAAAGGTCGTGTTCTTTCTCAAGCAGGGCAGCTTGCAAGGATTAAATCATGTCTGACTTCATTACCTTTGTACTATTTTTCTATTTATAGAGCCTCCATTAGTGTGTTGAATGTTATCAATAGCCACATTAGAAATTTCTTTTTGTTAGGTGGATCTTTAGCCAAATAGCAGTAAAGGGTGCATTGGGGAGTTGTCTCGCATCTAAAGGATTTAGGTGGATTGGGTGTTTTAGATATTGGGATTCATAATCATGCATTTCTTTTTAAATGGTTATGGAGATTATAAGATGATAGCTTGGAACTTTGGGCATAAATGATCAGTTATAAGTACTCAGTTAGTAGGATAGATAATTTATTTATTTCTACTTTTAAATATTATTCTACTATGTGTCGTGATATAACACAATCTTTTTTGTCTAACAATCAATTTTCTCTTATTACTTTGAATTATTTTTCTTTTGATGTAGGAGATAGGAGATCAGTTCTTTTTTGGCATGATAAATGGGTAACTCATGAGTATTTAAAGGTTTTATTTCCTACACTTTATAGTATTTCTACTATGCAATTAGATTTTATGTGTACTTTTAGTGATTGGAGTAATGGTTCTTAGGTGTGGAAGCTACCTTGGTCTCATTTGTAGTTTTTATTTGTGAGTGAGTAATCAGATGTGCAAGCGCTGATAGTTATTTAAAATCAAGTTAATCTATCTTTGGAAAAACATGATGAGATTGTGTGAATGAAGGGATGGGATCAATTGCATGTAAACACATCCGGACATGTGGAAGCATAGGCTGAGCATGAATCCGGATATGGTATATTTCAAAACTTTTACTTACACATGCAATCCTTGTATGAAAGCGAGAATCCTATAAAACCTAAGACCACATTATAAAAACTCTTACATGACTAAAAACATGCATCAATGGACAATATTTCAAAGCAACAAATTATACAAAGCACCACAAACTAAGAGTCTTACTATCTAAGAGTTTAGTAATACTTACAAACTCATAGAGTATGTAGCACACTCGACAAGTTTTAGGTTGACGTGATCTAAAAGCTCTAAGCTCCCCCAATGTTAAGCTTCTAGATTAAAACACACAAGTTGCTCTAATAAGATTTCAAGGATGGTGGAGATCTACCCGCAAGCCTCTCTTTAAATAATGACCCAAGGCACTTACTAGAACTCCTCCAAGCTTGAATGTGTAGGACTTAATAGCCACCTCCAATGGATGTCTAGGATGGATGTATTCTTGTATAACTCTTATACAATAATAAAACTTTTGTTTAAAAGCTCATAACGTTGTGATTTACTCACTCTCTATACTCAGATGAAGAAAGAAGAAAAAGATAACTCAACTCTTGAGAACTCACTTTATCTTTTTTACTCCAATTTTTTATATAGAATGAAGAATTCTCTCTAATGTGCATTAGTTGGTTGTCTCTATAAAACCCACTAACTAAAAGCATGCATATGACACTAGCTTTGAATGTCTTACGCTTAAGCTTCATACATGTATACCTTTGAGTGTCTTATACTCAAGCTTTTTGCATGCATGCCTTTGAATGTTTCACACTCAAGCTTTAATGCATGAATAGGTTTTTATTTAAATGGCCATACTTTTGAATAAGTGGAATTAGTTTGGTTACAAGAATAACCTTAGTCTTTAACTTCATTAACTCTTAATAAGTTGGGCTAAGTTTTTGGGCTTGTTAACTCTTAAACAAAGTCCATGTAAACCAAACTAATTAAGACAACTTATGGGCTTATTTAACTCTTAAGTAAGGCCCAAGTTTCATCCATCATATGTAATCCTTATGGTTCATCTCATGGCCCATACTCAAACCACAATTAGAGGTAAATATCAATTTTGTCTTTGAACTTAATATCACATATTAAATCAAGTCCAAATTAATATTTAATTAATTATAAATAGTCCTAACCTTTGAATTTAGATTTAGGGATATGCTCGATCCCCGCACATGTGCAAATCCAATTCAATTAATTTAGTTAGTTAATTAAAATCTTTAATTAATAATTAAATTAATTATTATCATCATTGGTGCAACTCTTAAAGGTGTGGCTTATTAAGTTCAAGTCCAATTGGAAATGGCAAATAATATCAACACTTAATATTATGGAAACTCCTTTCTAAGCTAAATGTGAAAATCCAATTAATCATATTTAGTTCCCATAAGTCGTGAGTGACTTCTAGCATAGATGTCATGACTACCCAATTATAAATGAATGTTTTTCACAGATCTATAAGAGCCATAGAATATAATTATCATGCACTAAATGTTTTTTCATTACAAGATCCCTATATTAACTAGAGTCATTGTTAAGTCAAACTTTAATTGCCTCAATCATATGACCTCATCTTCATTTCAATTCTCGATAAAATATGACTACTATTAAAAACTCTTTTCTAGTACCGAAACTCTTTTTCGGGTAAGTCGAGTTGGACCTGGCCAGGTACTTATTCATTAAGAATAACTTAAATAGCATAGGATCGTATCTTAATTCACTCCGAGTAATGAATTCCATCTCGGCTGATTAATCATCCCCACATAAAACTGACTAGAGTGACCACACGCTACCCATACATGGCTAGCACAAGTATATGAGTAGTAACAAACTCTAGCTAACCATATGTGGATGACCGTGTTACCTCACGTCAAAGGACCATAAGTACCATTATATCCAAGATTATGATTGTTGCCATGCAATTGCATATCTTACATTATAGTTCGATCCACCCATCACAAAAGTATCCATATGTCTATTCTTATATCTCATATTAAGTAGCATGAGACACACTACCTCCTACTATCAATATCACATATCAATCAAGGAAATAGATAGAGGTGATAGTGTATAGATAATACTACCCTTATATTATCTAACGACTATGAACATTTATAGTATATGTATTAAATAAGTTTGTCATTCATTTTACCAACTTTTGATAATAAATTCATTTAACATAATACTAAAGGGTAAATATTCATATAAACTTAATACTTAATTTAAATAAATATTATTTTATTACTAATTAGGATAAAGTACAATGTCAATATATAAAAATGGCACTAGGGCACAACTATACTAACAATCTGCCACTTACACTAGCACCATTCACTATAATATTTAAGACCCATCTTCTCAAGATGTCAATCTAACTGTAGTTGAGTGAGCACTTTAGTTAGTGGATTAGTTACATTATTGGCTAAAGGTACTTTTTACATGAGCACATTGCCATTTCCAATAAGTTCTTTGATAATATAATAACGTCTTTCTATGTGTTTGGATTTCTGGTAAGACCTCAGTTCCTTTTCCAAAGCAATGGCTCCATTGTTATCGTAGAAGAGAGGGACTGTCAAACTTAATGGAAGAAATAACTCCCAGTTCGGTGATGAATTTCTGAATCCAAATAGCTTCCTTAGCAGTATCTGATGCATCTATATACTTGGTCTCTATAGTTGAATCAGTAGTGATACTCTGCTTAGAACTTTTTTAGCTCATTGCACCTCCATTACAGGTAAACACAAACTCGGAGATAGACTATCTATCATCTACATCTGATTGAAAGTTAGAATCTGTGAAACCTATAAGCTATAAGTCACCTCCTCCATAAGTAAAAACTAAATCCTTAGTGTTTCTTAAGTATTTAAGGATAGCCTTAACTGCCACCCAATGCTCTAAGCCTGGGTTGGATTGAAACCTATTAGTCACACTAACATCATTGGCAATATTCAGCCTAGTGCACAATATGGCATATATTCCTATAGTCGAAGCATAAGGAACCTTATTTGATACATTTAAACTAGTAAAGGAGATAAGGAAAACATAATATAACCAGCTTAAGCTATCCTAGCAAACTGCGCAATAAAAAGTACAGCCTTATTAAACCATACTACAGTAGAATCAACTCCACCCTAAAACTAAAAAGTTATTGGAGACTCTTCAAAGTTTCTTTAAAAGCAAACCAAACTTAAATTTGGAGTTGTCTAGCTCAATATATGAAATAAATATAGAGAATAAAAAATTTAGGAAAAAGTCTAAAAATTTCAGCTCATGAATTTCTCATTCCCATCAACAAAAATGATTTAAGTACATACCAAATCAATCCCTTAACACCTTAGGTTGATTTGGGGCCTTGAAAATGGAAGTTAGATGGCTGGAAATGAGATTTAAATCATCAAATCCTATAAATTTCAAGGGAGAATGAAATTCCTTTTTATCTTCCTTTTTTTTTTCTTTTATTGCCTTAGCATTTTAATACCTTTTACTTGGTATTGCTTAGTTATAGGTTTTGTTTCTTTGCCTTAGTGCTTTGACACATCCTACTTGTTTTGAAACCTCTACTATATATAAAATAAAATGATGATATGTATTGACTTTTGTTGTAAGAACAAGCTAGCATTACAAACTTCATTTTAAACCTTTTATAATATCAACCATCAAACATTTATTCCTTGACCCTAATTTAATCCACCACCCTTATTTCCTTTTAATTAAGTCCTTTTACAATCATAATAATACACTCTTAATTCTAGTTTATTTCAATTAAAATATTATGTACAAATGCCATGCATGACAAATGAATGTGAAATTAGTATTTCGGTTTGACATCATAAGTCTCACCCTTAAAGCCTCAATGCTCTATCACTTATGGAGGTTGAACTCCTCTAGAATGATGAATCAATGTATAATCATCTTTCCCATACTTTTAGATTAAGCCCATGTTCATCATTGTTTCTAATTTAAGTGAAGTATCACCTTTCAATGGTTTGAAAGGCCTTTATCAACATTAAACCCAACATAGATATTCCTCCACATTTTATAGTCCATGATCTTACTTTTGCCACATCCCTTAACCTAAAGGCAATAGAAGACTACCTTTAATTATCAACTATTAACCATGCAATAATGTGTAAAAAGTTTAATGAAACTCATAACCCCATCATTTTCTTTCCCCCCAAATATAGTGTGTGCTAATAGTTTATGGATATATCTAAGCATATGATGTGATGTTAGTGTTTTTAGCCATCCTAGGATTATAAGACTCTTCTAATCTCGTTATCCTATACAAAATTCATTCTTATTAAAATTTAGAGCACTATCACACTCCATAGAAAATCCTAGAGTATCATTAATCTCATATACACAAATAAAAAAAGTCCTCATTCCCAATTCTAAAGTAAACATTGCCTTCTTCTTCATTATAATAAAAAAGACTCAAAACTCAAAAATAGGAGAATTATAAGAAAGAAATCCCCTGTTAACACACTCATTATGTTCTATTATTGTTAAGTACATATTAATTTCTTCACATAGTCCTACCTTTTTCAAGGCTTCTATATTTATGTTTTTATTTTGAGCCACATTCCTTTTGCTTAGATTAGTAATCTTACCTTGATACTTCGAATCATTTGACTCTAAATTCTTTAGAAAAATTGCACCTATTTTTTTAAGTCCCCTCCTCAACATCTTAATAATTAAGAAAAGAAAAGAAATAAAGCATAATAAATGAATATATAATGTAAGAATAAAGAAGAGAAGAGAAAAGATGAAAAACATTTTAAGAGTAAAAGTAGTAAATGGTGATATTTATAAATAAAATTAAGATGAATGTTAAAGAGTTGGAATATATAGCTAAGAACTAATAAGAATGTCTTTAATACTAATTCAAGAAAGATATTTTATGCTAGAAAAGAGTTGTATGTGGTAAAGGTGTTTAAGATGGTGTTAGGGGGATCCTAGAAATTCTATTTATAGATAGAAAGGGTTACAAAGGGTCTAATTGGTTTTAAACACCCATTTTTAGCCATTAGAGCATTCTCTAATGTTTATTTTTTAAATTGAAAAAATCACATGTGACTTGGTGCTTCTGTGTTGCCTACATGCATCTTACATTTTTTATGCTTTATGATGTTGGGTTTCAAGGATATTTCTCATTTGCCCCTTTTAAAACAAGGGACATCAGCCAAGACTGTAAATTTTTTTTCTAAAAGGAACCAAATGATAAACCTATGGTTAAGCTCTGCATATGCCCTAATAAGCATGTTAAAACTGTGCAAAGAACTAGTGTTTGAAATCTTTGTTGTAATGCTAAAGGACTTGTAAGTTCAATACTTGAAGAACTAACATAAAATAATTGGCATCTCTGAGGCAACTATGGTCTAGCATACAACCTTAAAAATAAAGCACTTCTTGGAAGATAACCTAAGTATATCTTTCTCTTTTTATTCATTTTATTTTTTCTTTTTTCTTTTATCCCCAACTAATAAATGATAATTGTTCTTAATATAGGCTAATTAAAGAGCTTTATGCACTAAAGTGCCAAAAACATTATTATACAAATTAGGGGAGTATCTCTTATTCATCATAATATTGGCTTTTTTTCATATGCATGCTTACATTTGTGTGATTTGTGTGTAAAATAACATTATATAAGGTTTGTGTTAAGTTAGGTTATAAAAGCATAGGTTAGAAATGGTAGAATTGATTTTAGAGGTGAAAAAAATGGCTAGGTAAGAAAAAATCAATAAGTTGGCATGACTATGAGCACAATCATGCTAACTAAAAAGATTTCATATAGGTAGCTCGACACAGGCGTGCACATACCCATGCATAGGATAGTTTGGTAGTCATTTTCAAAAATTTAAATTTTATATATGTACGTGGGCATGAGCCCTCCTATACCAAGGTTAAGTCTAGAACTAGTTTTGCAAATTCTAATAGGTTGCATATAGCATGGGTATGTGCATATCTGTGTAGACTAGATCTTAAGCACAGACTAACCCACATGTATGACCATGCACATAATCATGCACGAATAAAAATTTTCCAGAAACCTAGTAACACAGCCATGTGGAATTTAGCATGGTTATGCTCAGACACAACAAACTTTAAAAATAGTTGTTGGAGTATAGTCCAATAGTTATAAATGGCTATTTTGGCTTCCTAGGCTGCATTAAACCCTTATTTCACTATAAATAGAGGCTCTATGGACCACAATATACTATACCAATACTTCTCATACTTCTCAAACTCTTTATTTTCTCAAAATCCTTGTTGAACTAGGATAAAGTGATAATTCTCTTTTATTTAAGCTTACTCAATATTTAATGTTTTTCTTTACTTTATTCTCTTATTCTTTTCATCTTTTTCTTATTCTCTAAATCATCACTCTTATTCTTCATATTCTTTTCTACTTCTCTATTTCACTTTCTTATTATTATTTATATCTATTTCTTTTTTTACTCTAATACAATGAAAAGAGAAACTAAAAGAATTAAAGGCAAGGAGAGAGCTACTTCAAATTCATTCTTAAAGGACATTGGTTACAAGAATGAGGATTAAGAGAATCGAGTCCTCAAACTTTAGAAAAGACATCTCACACAAAACAAATATATAAATGTAGATGCATTGCAAAAGGTTAGTTTGTCAGAGAAGGTTGACATGCATATTAAGCATTTAAGATGGGAAGAATGCGCCAAAAGAGGTATCTTTCTTATAATGCGCCTACTTTAGAGTTTTTAAGTTTGTTTTATTATGATGAAGAGGATGTTATTGTTGAGTTTAGGTTGGGAAACAAGGATTTCTCCATGCCTATTTGGCAACTTAATAATGTATTGGATTTTCCTAAGAATTGCCTAGTTGTGATTGATTTTAATAAAAATGAGTTTTGAAATAGGATTATGGGTTTAAGGGAACCTTACAACCTAAAGATACCTAAAGAGACCAATATCACATCTCATGCCCTTCACTATGTACATAGGCTTTTGGCACACACTATTTTTAGGAAAAAATAAAGCGATGGGGTGGTTAGTTCTATAGAGCTCTTCATTCTCTATTGCATTGTGAATAGCCAAATAATTGAAGTAGCACCTAGTACTGCAAATAGGTTATAAGATGTGGAAATGAGAAAAACGGGCATAATTAAATATGGAGGTTAATTATGATTTCCCCCTTTATTTTACCATATTGTACTACTCCGTCTTTGACATTTAAAAATTATATTTATTTATTCTTTCTTTTTGTAATATTATACTATATCCCCTTCCATCAATATTTTTATTAAAATATCCATTAATTAATATAAAATGATAATTATACCCTCCAATGGAATATAGATTATTTAGAGATAATTATTGCTTGTCCCTCTAGTTTATCATATTATACTACTTACCCCCCAAATCTAAAAAAACATATTTTTATTTTTTTGCACTATTATATTTTTACTCTTTTTATCAAATTTTGTATTAAAATTATTATTAAAAAAGTATAAATTGCCAAAATAACATTTAATTTAAAAGTAGTTTAATCATAAAATAAATAATTTAATTAATAAATATGAAAGTTTAAACTAGAAATTCAAATTAAAAGTAAATTTTGAAACTTAAATAATTATTTATAATCGATTAAATTTTTTATGCAACATAAATATTTCAAGTTAATATTTAAGTAGAGATATTTAAAATTAATAAATAATTAATTAGTAATTAATTACAAATTTGAGTAAATGAAAGTTAAAATTAGATATTTTTTTATTAAATAATATGATCAGAATTTTATAATTAATTAATAATAATTTTAAATATAAATATTGATAAAAAAAAGCAGTATTATAATGAAAATTATAGCTTTTAATTTTAGAGGACAATAGTATAATAAAGTTGAGGGGGTAAATGGTAATTACATTCAATACTTTAGATTATTTTGGTATTTTTATATTAGTTAACGACATTTTAATAGAAAATTTGATAGGAGTAAATAGTATAATAGTGTAAAATAAAAAGATGAAGAAATATATTTTTTAAATGCCAAGAATCATATTTACAACCTAAGGATATATTGGGGTTTCATGTTACATACATGCAGCGGAAACAAAGATTTTAAACACATAAATCCTCACAGAATCCATGTAATTCAGTTAAGTTACAGAATCTCACTAAGACGATCACAAAGCGAGATTATTGGAAGGATGATAGGGGGTTCACTCTGATGACACCCTACCTCGAGCTTTTTATATGCTCTGAACCACGTCCTCTACCGGTATCCACACGAACAGGATGGCCAAAATGGTGCTGGTGTGCTAGTACCTTTCTCACAATTTTCTCTCCATGTTTCAAAAGGACGAATTATAAGTATCAATTGGAATAGAAAACCCTATAGAAAAAGATATATATATTATTTAGGGTTTTACTAACCACTCACATACCAAAACAGTTTTGGTATATTAATATTCACTTTCCTTTAAAAGGGTTATTATTTATATACCAAAATATGATTTTTGATATATGTATACAATTTCCTTTTAAAGGATTCAATTCAAATGTAAATTTAGTTATGGTAACTAGTACCATAAATAAATTTAAATAAATAATATATATATATATATATATATATATATATATATATATAGAAAATTACCTTATTGGGCAGATTTACCCAATATCCATTTTGGGCCTATTCTAAGTGTGCGATCCTATAGGTTTATACAACGTTGGTAGTGGGCCTGGAATCTCATTTCTGACCCACAAGTCATAAGCGGTCTCCGGCAAGATATTATGACTATCCAAGTTATGTGAAGCTTAGTAATCCGACATAACCTATGTCACAATAAATATTACAGTCCTTTTGTCACACGATATCTTCAATTGAACATAAGGCATACTTTATGTCATCCTTATATAATTCAATCACATTATTTCTCAATCTAAGTATACTGAAATTAATAACTCCTTATCAATTAATTTCAGCATGGCCATCCATTTTTATTCAATCTAACTTATCGAGGGGCCCTTAGATATCTTTCTCATGATCAGTGAGGGACAAATTCTTTCTTGATCACTTATATTCCTCACATGATTTGTAGCATCCTCAAATACAAGCCTACATGTGGCCACCATATAAATAATACATGTGGCATAAGAAAATTTTCTTAAATATATAAAGAATATATCAAGGCTTGTACAAAGTACACAGCTTACTAGTGTACTCAACATTGCACATTCATACTAAGCATACACAATGTTATTACAGATGCCAAATGCCATATGCTATATGAGGATGGGATTGTTGACACCAAGCTTGCCTCTGACTACCTGAGCTCTCTAATAAATGCACACCTTAGCCTCTATTAATCTAGGTCTTGTAAAACACAATTTGGAAAGGAATGAGTTTGCGGCACAATAAGCAATTATTAATATAATCATACATATAATACTTCTCAAGAACTAATTAAGGAACTATATAAAATTTGCTACACATCAAGCTAAGAGAAATATTTTGTAAACAGGTTGCGCACAGCTGTGCAGAATGTGCACACGGCCGTGCATGAATTTGAAATTTTCTTTTCATTTAATACACACGGCCGTGCCAAAAAGACACACAGTCATGCCTGAATCTGACATTTTCTTTCCATTGAATACACACATCCATGCCAAAAAGGCACATGACAGTGCTTGAAGTCCTGAATACAAATCCCTGCATATGCACGGCCGTGTATTGAAACCTTTATGGCCATGTCCAAAAACCTGTACAACATCCAAAACACTACAAAAAGATATCCAAACACCAAAACTCAATTGTTGGTGCCACATATACATTAAATCACACCAATCCAAATAATCCATAATCATATTTCTCATATTAAATCCACATTCAACATATATATAGATAAACATAATGCAACAATACATGATCATGCACATTAGTTATCCGGCAGGAATCATCGTCACACATTTCTCACATATAGCTCACTTTTGATTTATTTCTCACAATATTCACATTTTTTCACACAAGTGGCCACTTTCTGAGACTCTCTGCCCAACTCAATCTCAGATCTCACAATCAGTGGAGGCTCTCTGCCCAGTTCAGTGCCACTATCACACGTATACCTCACATTCCTTATGTCAATCAATATTCACATTTTTCACATAAGTGGCCACTTTCTAAGACTCTCTGCCCAGCTCAGTCACAGATTTCACAATCAGTGGAGGCTCTCTGCCTAGCTCAGTCTCCACTATCACATGTATACCTCACATTCCTCACATAAATCAATATTCACATACACATATATATATGTCACTCACATTTCACAACCATATTTCATTGTACATCATTTCCAATCAACATAGTGAATCACCATTCACCATTCTCAACATAACATATTTCCATCAACCATTCAATCTCAATTCAATATTCTTATAACAATATATATATACATCATATCTTGCCACATCAAGTGACTTATACCAACCAACATAGCAATATCATTTAAATATAGAAGAGAAGTAATATGAATATATAGGCATTATATTAATAATTACTTACCAAAAGCTTTTAACTCCTTTAAGAAGAAAAGCTCCTCCTAATAAGTAGGGTCTCCTCCATCTCTTTCAACTTCTACACATAATTGTATATCAATTTCACAAAGAAAACATTGCAATTCACCTAAACTCACTAAGTGTAACTACATACTCAAAGTTCAATATAGCATAAAGATGCACACACAAGTCCAATGACTATTAAATTTCTACTGAAGCTAAGGTTATGAATCTACTATCAATTGCAATTAGAATTACCTAATTCAGACAAGTGTAGAATAAATTATGAATTTTGGAATGAAATCGGGTCATACAAGTAATTAGAGTGAGCCACAACATGTCAAGCTCTATTAGACCTTTTTAGAGGCAGATTCAACTCAACATTAAAACATAAGAGTTGTAGAGGACTCCTTAAAGTTTCTAGAGCATCAAACCTTTCTTAATTTAGAGTTTTAAAACTCTTGATACCACCATATAACAAACACACAAGAAAATTCATAAACGAGCCTATATACTACTGCTGGCATATTTGATGCATGAAGTTATTGATACTTTCAAAAATTATAGACACATCCTATAATCACTAAGTTCATACAGACTCTACATATATGAGTCTACTTTTATTCCCAACTAAAATCAGATAATTAGCACATGTAGAGAATTAATTATGAATTTTATAGCAATATCAGATCACACAGAGTGATAGAATGAGCAACAAATGTTTGGCTCTATTCGACCCTCCTAATAGTAGATTCAGTTTAAGCACAAAACATAAACATTATAGAGATCTTTGAATCTTTTAGTGTCTTCAACTATACTTAAATCAGAGCTCTATAGCTAAATTTATGGCAAAAATACTAGGACTGAAAAATAGAGGAAAACATGACCTAAAATTGTAACCAAGAAAAATCAACTTCAATTAATTAAAACACAAGCAAAGCTTACCAATTAATGCTTCAATTGATTAAAGGCCTCCCAAAGCTTCCCAATCCTCTTGTTAGATAACTTCAACAAGATCAAACTCTCCCCAAAAATCTATCAAGAAACACTCTTCTTCTTGCTCCCTAATTTCTCTACACCCATATACATATACATACACTCACACACACTCATACACACACATGGACCAATCAAAAACTACCATTTGCCCCCTAAAGTATCCTCTCCCATTAATACATAATTATCACCAAATAAAATATTCCTGATACTCATGATAATTATCAACAAATATCACCACAATTTCTCACTAACTCCTTAATGAGATGGAACTAATACACAATAGTCCCTAACTTTTTATTGTGACAATCTACTCTAAAATTTCTTTACAATTGGGTCCCTCTCAATAATATATATACATATCCAACTTAAATTAAGCCCACTATACTACTATATATAAAATGCAATGTATACGTTAGAATTACGTATACTAGAGGACGGGTGTTACATTTCTCCCCTCCTTAAAGAAAATTTCATCCCCAAAATTTAATAACTCACCATCTTTCGAAAAAAGATACGGGTTTTTCTACTTCATTAGCTCTTTTACTTCCGATGTTGCTTCTTTAGGTGAATGGTGACTTCACTTTACCTTTATTATTAAAATCTCTATCTTAGGCTCCTGTATCATGTGACTGGGATATGATCTATACCGTCTCAATATAGACATATGGAATACATCATAAATAGAAGACAATTCCCTTGGCAAAGCCAATTTATATGCCAACGGTTCACCTTCTCTATAATTTCATATTGTCCTACATATCTCGGACTTAATTTTTCTTTCCTTTTAAATCTTAAAATTCCCTTCTTAGCCTTCTCAAAGCTATGCAAACTTTTCCACACTCAAATAAGACTCAAAGCAACTCAGAGACACTTCAAAGACATACTTAACATTATCAATTCATTTACAATTGTATGGTACTCATTCAATCACAAGTTTCAAATATTTATATTCATACTTTCATAGACTCAATAACTCTTTTATGCAATAAATCTCATTCACAAACACCATCTCAAAGTATATCTATATCAACACATCATTTAATATTTACATAGTCACCTTTTATGATACATTTAGTATTCACAATCAACTCACATATAAAGGATTATATATATATAGCCAAATATGTGTATTTGCACTTCATCGTCTTTAACATATACAATAATCAATTCCATACTAGACGAGTATAAATATAATCAATAAGCAATTGAGTATCTCAATACTTTATTTAATGTTTGCATTCATCTCAACAATAAGAATAACATCTCGCAATAATTCACATAAATGCAAGAATTCACACTCTCGCATCTTAATGTTTCGTATCCGGCCGGAACCATTCTCATACAATTCCTCACAATAGTTTCACCATCATATGTGTGGTACCACATAACATAGCACAATACAATCACACTTTATCACATTCTCAAACATTATTCACAATAGATATTGCTTCACCATAATCAACAAATCCACAATCACAATATAATCATTTCACACCAATTCTCACCAAAATATAATAATATCACTCACCACATTATCCGTAGCATATCGAATCACACATCTCACTATATGCATATATAATCATCCACTTATTTCTTAGTAACCAATTCATTCAAAACTCTTTTATTTAAATATATCTCCATACCAATCTCATACATATAAACATTGATTTTCCAAAGCAACACCAAAATCACTATCCTTCCATTGTTAATAAAATAAGTCGCCATCTAACCCTTTTAACATATATAATGATGTATATTACTTGCTTAATTATCCAAGTAAGCACATATTTACTATTAAATTCATAACATATAAAAGAAATTAATATATGCATCATATTAGTAAGTACTTATTAAAATACTTTCTACCTCAACAAGTGAGAGTTCTTCTAGTTGTCTATATCTTCCTTGCTCTTTATAGCTCTTACATATGACCACACATCAAATACATATACAACACATCTCACTTACACTCTAATTCATCTAATTCAATCCATTATCTACAATTCGATTTATAATAAAATCATGTACACAAATCCCATAACTCTAATTTTTCTACAGGAGTTGGTACTATGAGTCTATTTTAATATCGTTAGTGGTTGCAACTTTCTGCAAAGACTGATATTCTATTCCCATACATCAACTCTTCCATGTTGCTTTCATTATTGATCACCCAAAGCAAGAGTTTGAAATTCATGACATCTTTGTTACCTTGGCTCAATTCTTTCTGGTTGAAAACATATTTCAAACTTCTATTATTTCCCATAATTAATGTCTTCCAACTCTCAAATATAGTTAATAACAAAGAGCTCAACATCATAAGTTGAATAATTCTCCCCATACTATCATAACTGTCCGAATATACAGACTATTATTCTTTCTCTTGTATTCACACACATTCTCTCCCTTGCCATGAAGCCTTGACATGAAACACATAACTTCCATTTCTAATTGACGCAGCAACACGAGAGTAATAGTATTTTCTTTATATTATCTTCCATATCTTTATTAACAAACTTCAATCCATTTCCACCATAATTTCCTTCTCAAGAAAAGTAATTTCCTCACTCTCAATTTATTTTTACTAAATATTATACAACTATCTTCCCCCACAAAACTGTTCAGAAATACTTTCCATATTCTTCTTTATTTGATAAATAAAAGCATTATCAAATAAAATAATCACAACTAATTTAAATACCATTGAAAAGTATAGTTTATAGATATCATAATCATAACTAATGCATTAATTAATTCCAATGATAAAATTAAAAATTTATAGTATCCATACCAAATTTCGAATGTCGTCTCATCAATAGAACATTTTGCTATCTAGGGTTACCAATATCTAAATTTTCAAATTTGTCTTTCCCCAAAACACTGTAACATCTTTCCATTAATCAAACAAGTCCTCACTTCATAATACTAATTAATTAGTCTTCATTAAAATGTAGTTTAATAATTCATAAACAACACGTAATTACTCCTTATCATCTTTGTTCTATATAAATGGACTTAAGGCTCCCGTAGTATACTATTCAATTCGTCAATAATCCTCTTTTACCTCTTTCAGCTTCCATGATACTATTCTCTATAAAGTAATCAATACTGATGTGATCCTGGTATAATTTAATTCCAAATTTGCCTTCTAATACTGAAATAATTTCAATAATTTATATGGAACACATTAGAAAATTCTATAATTATAAATTCACCCATTCTTCTCAAATTAATCTTTATTAAATCTTCAACATCCATTAAATAGGCTTCTTGCCTATTTCAAATCACATATGATGTAATCATAACAGAAATCAATAAACATGTACGGTTTCTTCTTTACCCACTATCTCTATTTTTTTTGCTTTTGAATATGTATAACTATCTTCTTATATAATAAATTAGAATATCATAATAGTTCCATACCTAATTTATTTTCAAAATAATACTAATCCTTCTTTCAACTCCATATCTATTAAGTTCACACATTTTATATCAGTTATTAGTTCTAAGTAAAATTCTTGTTATCATATCACAATATCCCAGCAAGCATAGAGACATATATATTATGCCTAATCAATTCATTTGTACCAACTTATGTAAATAACCATCTGAATTAAAAATTAGAATCTATCATTACCAATGCATCCTAAGTAATTATAATAAAGGTACCCATATTTTCAACTGATGCTATAGGATCTTCTCGTTGTATTATCACATAGACCCATTCTTGAATTTGAAATTGTTCATCGGGTTTAACTTATGTTGAAATATCAATTCTCTTTTTCTTATTTTCTCTACTCCCATCCAATCATTTTCTTAATTGATTAATTAAATGATTGTACAGAATTTTCTTTAAAATCATCTTGATGAGAATCAGTACCTTTAGAAAATGAATCTTCACTAATTTGGGGTTTAATTCAGTAGTTGTACTTATAGTTTTTCTACTTCTTAGCTTCTAAAGCTTTTCCTTCTTTAATAGCTTTTTATACATGCAATGTAATCTTTACAAAGTCTTTGTATGTTTTAAGTGCCATTCTTTCTTTAATCTTCAAATTCAACCCTTTCTCACATCCTTTCCGCTTCCCCTCATCAATAACCACTTCTTCTAAAATAGACTTTGATAATTCCACAAACTATTTCTCATACTCGGCTATAGATAATTCATTTTGTTTCAACTTTAGAAAATCAATCTTCTTTCTGTCCACATAATCATCGAAAATGTGTTTCTCTGTAAATGCCTTCAGAAATCAATCCAAGTTAGCGTTACTCCAGAAATCGTCTTCCACATGTTTAGAGTGTCTTACTCGTATAATGACACAACATAGCTAATTCTCTTTCCATCCTTACACTCAATTTAATCAAGAATTTCTTCCGCATTTTGTAGCCATTCCTCTGCTATGATGGTATCACCAGTACCCGTGAAAACCTTTGCCCCTTTCTCTTTTTATATTCTTATAATTTTCATCAACAGTGCTATCCACTTGCCCTTGATTCATAACTTCACCTTTTAATCAATTCACTAATATACAAGAATATGCATCTTATGGAGGGGTTATAAGTAGAAATTTATTCAAGCTCATATAAAGCATGCATATGTGTTTGTCTATAATTTGACTCTGATGACTCATTTGGGCCGATGGGTTGAGCTTGGTGTCCTTTCATCTTGATAAATGCAACACATATCAACTATATGTCATCTATGACTTATGCATGATATGCCATGAATGCAATATGTTCTCATGTCCCAAGGGAATCTAATCACTACTCTGATACCACTTAATGTAGCATCCTCAAATATAAGCCTACACGTGGCCACCATATAAATAATACACGTGGCATAAGAAAATTTTCTTAAATATATAAGGAATATATCAAGGCTTGTAGAAAGTACACAGCTTACTAATGTACTCAACATTACACATTCATACTAAGCATACATAATGCTATTACAGATTCCAAATGCCATATGCTATATGAGGATGAGATTATTGACACCAAACTTGCCTCTGACCACCTGAGCTCTCTAATAAACATACACCTTAACCTCTATTAATCTATGTCCTGTAAAACACAATTTACAAAGGAATGAGCTTACGACTTAATAAGCAATTATTAATATAATCATACATATAATACTTCTCAAGAACTAATTAAGGAAATATATAAAATTTGCTACACATCAAGCTAAGAGAAATTTTCTATAAACAGGTTGCACACGACTGTGCAGAATGTGCAAACAGTCATGCCTGAGTTTGATTCTTTTCCTTGAGCACACACGACTGTGCCAAAAGGGCACACGACTATGCCTAAATTTGAAATTTTATTTTCATTTAATATGCACGGCTGTGCCAAAAAGACACACGGTCGTGCCTAAATCCGACATTTTCTTTCCATTGAATACGCACTGCCGTGCCAAAAAGGCATACAGCCATGCTTAAAGTCCTGAATCCAAATCCCTGCATATGCACGGCTGTGTATTATGTCCAAAAACATGTACAATATCCAAAACACCATAAAAAGATATCCAAACACTAAAACTCAATTATTGGTGCCACATATACATTAAATTACACCAATCCAAATAATCCACAATCATATTTCTCACATTCACATCTCACATTAAATCCACATTCAACATATATATAGATAAACATAATGCAACAATACATGATCATACACATTAGTTATCCGGCCGGAATCATTGTCACACATTTCTCACATATAGCTCACTTTTGATTTATTTCTCACAATATTCATATTTTTCACGTAAGTGGCCATTTTCTAAGATTCTCTACCTAGCTCAGTTTCAGATCTCACAATCAGTGGAGGCTCTCTACCCAGCTCAGCCCCACTATCACATAAATACCTCACATTCCTCACATCAATCAATATTCACATTTTTCACACAAGTGGCCACTTTCTGACACTCTCTGCCCAGCTCAATCTCAGATCTTACAATCAGTGGAGGCTCTCTGCCTAGCTCAGTCTCTACTATCACATATACATCTCACATTCCTCATATTTCATTTAATATCCACATATATATACATACATCATTCACATTTCACAACCATATTTCATTTTATATCATTTCCAATCAACATACTAAATCATAAGTTACCATTCTCACAACAACACATTTCAATCCACTATGCCATATCAAATAGCTAACACAATCCACATAAGTAGGCATCATTCACATTTCAATAGCTATTCACAAATTCACCACACATTCCATCACAAGTCTCAATATTAACATATCT
>CATIWO010669733.1:0-12238 GCA_949673435.1 Macaranga tanarius
TTTTTATTAACTGTTAAAATGTGTCAATATTTACAACCGCACGATGATTCAATAATCCTAATAATGATGCTAAATAGAGGATTATCCATTAAAATCTTTTTTCAAATTGTGTTAGATCATAAGCTTGAAATGGTAAAAAAAAATGGAGAATTATCAATTTGAATTATCAAATTATCAATTTAAATTTTAAATAATCACATTTGTAGTTATGCAATATGAAAAAAAAACTAAAAAAATATAATCTATTTAAAAAGGGTATTTTTGACCAAAATTAAAAAGTAATTTAAATTCTAGATTTACACCAAACACAAAATAATAAAATATGGAATTCATTTCAAATGAAATCTATAAACTATTCATTTGAACCAAACACACTTCATTAATGAAAATTCATTTGGAAATGAATTCTATTAGGAATTCATTTGGAAATGAAATGAATTTCTTGATGGAATTGAACCAAACACACCCTAAATTACCAAAATAACTTGTATTTTGGCATGGATCAGTTCCAATCCATGCCAAAATAAGCATCAGTTTGCTACTAAGAACAGTGCCATAACAAATTTGATGTGGACTGTTCACTTTTTTTTGTTTTGTATAATTATAAAATAAACCCTATATTTTTACATTTGAAATATTTTAAACCAATTTCTACTTTACATTATTTTATTTTCTTTTTCATGATAATTATTTTGTTTATTTTTAATTAAAAATATAAAATTTGAATGTATTATTATTTATATTTTCAAAATTAATATGATTATTTATATTAATTACATATATTATTCATTATATATACATAATATATTCATATGAATATAAAATAACATTACATAAATATTAAAAATATTATTAAATATTACATAAATATTAAAAACGTTATATAAATCTTAAAACATCACAAAATTTCATAATTTAATTACATTTTTATCAATATAATATTAATATTTAATTATATTTTATTTATATATAATATTATTCATATTTAAATTGGATGAATATGTACAAAATAAAAAGTATGGGTATAATTTGTAAAGATAAAAAAAAAGTAATAAAGTAATAAAAATAAGAGATATAAAAGAATATATAGAGAATATTGCTTTTAGTGTGAAAATTGGTATTATGGATTGAAGATTAAATTATTGTAGATACACTAAAATAGTGCAAAACTTGCACTATTTTAATATTTTGGTTGGAGATGGCCTGAGACATATTTTTATATTCCTTTTTCTTCTAATAGTACTATTTGTATTGTATTCAAATGCAAAATTAAATAGTTTATGGTGCAAATCGCATAGTTGATGGGTAGTAGAGTACACCCTTAGCTCAGGGTTGGACCATGCCCCTTACAAAAAAACTGAATAAAGAATTTGCATTTCAATAATAATTAAAAAACAAGCAATAATGCCAAAAATTAAGTAATTTAGTGGTAATCAGCTCTTTTTATAAAAGGGTAATGCGTCGTGTCTCGGTCCGAGACACGACGCGGAAGGGGCAAACCAATTTGCCCCTCCTGTTATAAGAAATTGAAAATTTTTGGGGGGTAAAAAGATAATTTTAGGGGTAAAAAGATAAATTTATATGTAAAATTACCTTTTAACCCCCTAAATATTTCTGGCCCCCTGTAAAATGGGGGGCCAAAGTGGTAATTATCCCGGTCCGAGATTGTCTGTCCGAGACACTTATCACTACCCTTTTAAAAAATATATATATTTTTTGGTCAATAAAACTTGAGAGAGATTTCAAAAGGGGGCATTCTGTAATACCCTGAAGGTACAGATACCCATAGTTTTTTAACCATTGATTTAAATTATAAAATATAAACCATTGGCTTGAAATGATAAAAACAACCTACAACCTGTAGAAAAAGTTAATCTACATGACATATGGACATTCACTATATAATCTCAATTAAAAAAAATACTACAGAAAATATATTCACTACCTTCTTTTTCGTGGTTCACCATAAAATATTATAATGAATTTCCTAAAAATATCGATTGTGGTTGACAACAAAATAATATATGGTTGACCACAAAATAATACATGTTAACCACACTGATATGAATTGACCACAAACTATCAAATAAAAACACAGGTTGACCTAATTATATTAACATATAAAAATTTCATTTCATCTTCTGTATGAATCACACGAGAAATCAGAAAAATGCCATAATAACAAATGATTGAATTGAAATAATTGTAAATTTATAAATATTTAGTAGCTAATATAAACTTTTGATGTTGAATATGAAAAACTGAAAGTAATAGTTGAATTTGAGAGATGAATTTAAGGGATAGAAAGTAGTAATTGAATTTGAGAGATAAAAAGTGATATGAATCTTTCAATTTTTTTTTTGTTTTAGGGTTTTTGTTTGATAAAATTTTTACTGGCTTTTTTTTAAGTTTGAAAAATGTTAAAAAATAAAACGGAATTAAAAACGTTTAGATTGTACGTTAAATACCCGCTAACCTATTATAACAAGTAACTTTTTTTTTGAATTTTTTTTGTTTTTAAATGTAGCAATACCTTCAAGGAACCGTAGAAAAATCCTTTCAAAAGTATTAAAATATTAATATATCAAAAGTAAGATCTCAAATTTATTTTGTTTCATTAGCCTTAACGCCATGCATTTACAACAAAAATTTGCACTTCAATAATATAATCACGTGCAATTAGTACACAAATTCTACACATAAGCTTTGGATAAGCCATTACTCCAAGAAAACAGCAACAGATTAATCACGCGCCTCCAGGTTGTGCAAAAAAAAGGATGTTTAACGTTCACATAATTGGATACGTATTGACTAACGATTGGATAGTGTATTTACGCTCCAACAACTGAGTGTGGTTAAGAATTATGACAAAACAGTTAGTTGATGGAAGCACGATCTCTAACGGGTTTTTAGTTAAAGCGTTGGCCATATTTTTAAGAAATAACACAAAAGGAACATGTGAGATAGGACCTAGTCTTCTTTTTCTTGGGGATTTCTTGCAATTGGAACTGTTCCCTTTTTACAATTCTTACATATAGACGTGTTATATGACTGCAAATTTGTGCAAAATACTACCGGTTGGCATATGGCCGAATTCAAAATTTCATACTTACTTTTAAATACTTTTATTTTTTTTCTAAATTATTGATATTCATAATCAATTATAATATCCACTTTTATCACCAAATTATAATATTCACTTATTAACTTTTAAATAATATAGTAGTTACTATTGGTGTCCACTTTTACGATAGTTTGATTACTTTATATATAGATAAATTTTAATATCATTCTTTGAACTTTGCATAATTATATCATTGGTAAAATGTGCATGAAAGCTGGCTGAGAAACCACTTGAACTTTCGTTAAAAAACAAAGGATAATGATTTATGTTGCTGACTATGACATTATGGCCTGCAATAAAATTACAAAAGTAGTTCCCCTAATTTATATTGCCATTGCAAAATCAGGAATCAAAAGATCACTGTGTTAAATTTTTTTGGTTAATTCAACACTAGTGTGCTAATACTTGATTTAATATCTAAATGCAGCTAGAGAAATGTGTATTTTTTATTTTTGTCCGAACAGAGTTAATTGGATTTTAATCACACAAGGCGGTAAAAATTTTGGTCTCAATAATTATTTAATGTGACTGTATATTCTTCGGCTTGAACTCAAGATGTCATTTAAATGAGAATAGGCTTCTGCCAGTTGATCTCTTGTGTATCTTATAGTAACATGTAAATGAATAAAAAGAACTAATATAATTTAGTTTTTTTAAATTTGATACATTTTATAATGATAAGATTGCTCAATACTTTTCAATACTATTTAAGGTTTCTAATGATTTTTTTATGTTAAAACAAAACTATTTAAATATTTTAATTAATTAAAAAATTTTACAAGTTATATCTTTTTAATAAATTGAGAAGTTGAAATCACAAACTATTTAATCAATAAGAAAATTTGACAAAAAAAAAAAAACCAAATTTAGAAATTGCAAATTTATTAAGCCACAATAATATATATGATGTTGATAGTACAACGGGTCAATACGACGCAAAAGGATCTAATTTTTAGGCATTTGAAAAGGTAGAAATGGAGAGGAAATATGTACGGATTGTGCAAAATATGTACACTTCAAAGGACTACAAAGGCCCTCCCGTCTTCTCTGCTGCGTTTCTACGTTGTTGTATGCGCTTGACCCTCTTCTCTGGCCGAATATACCATTTGCCATATTTAGCTATTCATTTTATCTCCACTTAACATCTTTTTTGTATTATTTCCCTTTCTTTATTTCATCTGTTCTTTTGTCATTGTTCAGTGATGTGATGTTCTCTTGTTGCACGAGTTTCAAATTTAAGTTTGGTTTTTATGAGGTGGGTTGCCTGTGGATAATGTGAGTGAAGTATGAGCACTTAATGTCATTTTTGGCTGTTCTTTTTGTTCTGTTTTTTTATAAGTACCAAAAAAAAGTTTCCATTTTTGAGGTGGGGTTGCTTTTGGGTGTTCAAAGTTTGCGTCTTTTTCATGCAAATATTCTTCCATATGTGCCTTTAAGGTTCATGTGCTGTAGTTGTTCATTTTTGGTTTTTCATCACGAAAAGATTTGATTTTTGAGGTTGATTTGATCTTGACTAACTTTAAATTTGGGAATGTCTCACCAACAAGTTGCTGCTTTCGCTATCTGGGTGGTACGGGCATTTTTTGATAATTGAATTTATTCGAAATTTCTGTGATTTTAAGTAGATGGATGCTAATAGATCATGTGGAGTTAATTTATGAGAAAGTTACTGATAATTTTGCTGTCTGAGTAAGCAACTCTTTTGGTTTTTGATCAAAATTTTCAAGATTAATGCTTTTTATTGTAAATTCCCAGTGAAGTTCTGTTTTCTAAGCTGCTGTATATGGTGAATTTTGCCTCAGAAGGATGATATTTGGATCTTGTTCTGAATTTGGTGAGAGAGTAAATTTGTGGTGAATTAAGTGGAAAAAAAAGAATGATTATGATGACGAGAAGGGCAAAAGATGAGGAAAAAATGATGAGTCCTATGTTTCCTAGGATTCATGTCAATGATACAGAGAAAGGGGGGCCAAGGGCACCTCCAAGAAACAAGATGGCTCTCTATGAACAACAACTCAGAATGCACTCAAGCCATGTGAGTTTTCAGGACCTCTATTGTTGTTGTTTTTTGTTTTTTTTTTAAATATTATGGTTCTTAATTTACCTTGTATGCAATGTATGTGCCTTTGGTTGATGCTTTAATGTGTCATCTGGATCCTGATTATTGGTTTGGAATGTGCTCTTTACCTAAGATATAGAATTCACGCACACCTGAAACATGGTTTTTGGCTCTTCAAACAATACACCTAATGCTATCTATCAATGTAAAACGAAACAAAATGTCTGTGAAGTGGGAAATTCTTGTCCACTCAGGGTGTATTACACTTGAATTATGTATCATAAATCCAACCCAACCATAGAGTGTAATACACCCACTGTAGGAAAGAATCTTCTTGACGCCTGTTTCGTTTAAATCTCTTGCCAGGACTCGCCCAATTAGTTTGCTATATACTTTTATTTACTGTTCACAGTTTAAATAATTTCTTTGTGGTCTGCTTTTACAAATGATTTATGTTCACAGGTTGGTGGCTATGAAAGATGTGGTTTTAATCCGTTCTGCGACTCACCTGCACCTTCACCTTCTGACAAGTCTTTTTCCCATCCTTGTGCTTATGGAGTTAAGCTTAGCAGTAACGTGGAAAGTCAAGAACAGAAATCCATGGATTGTACAAATGATCAAGGCTCCAACACCAATATGCAGCCTTTGTCATCGAGTGCTAAATCCAATTCATTTTCTCCTGATGCTGTTAGAAGAGTGATAGGTGACAAGAAATTTTGGAAAGCAAGAAGAGCTATTATCAAGTAAGTAGTTTTCTGTGTACTTTCTAATTAAAATTCCATTATCTCATTATTATTATTATTTACTAATTTACATATGTTGTTGGTTTCAGTCAGCAAAGAGAATTCACAGCCCAAGTATTTGAGTTGCATAGGCTCATAGAGGTGCACTAGGCTTAACCTGATCAATTGTCCACCTTTTTCTGTCATCAATTTTTAAAAAAATTTTCTGATTGCTTGCTTCTGAGTAGAAACAGAACCAACTGCATACTTTTTTTATTTGCAACAGGTACAAAAGTTGTTTGCCCGATCACCAGAGCTATTGCTTGAACATAATGAGATTTCTTCAGGAAAAGCTTCATCAAATGCATCACAGGCTAAAAGGGTTCCATTTGAGTATGGCGCTGAATTTACCGATGAGAACGCAGTTGCAAGGCTTCTCCTTCCTTGTGTCAACAATGAAGCCAGTAAATGGATTCATAACTTGCTATCAAATGATGGGTCTCATTTAATAGATGCACCACAAACTCCTATTGCTGCCAATAGTAGAACATCTCCATGGTATTTCCCACCACCTGGAAATCAGTGGATGGTTCCAGTAATGTCCCCTTCTGAAGGTCTTGTTTATAAGCCCTACACAGGACCATGCCCTCCAACAGCAGGATTTATGTCAACGGATTATAGCAATTGTGCTCCTATGAGTATAGCTTATGGTGTGAGTTTCCTTCCCAGCAACACCCCTTTGGGTCAGACATGTTTTCCTGCTTATGGCATGCCAGTCATGTCTCCTTCTGTTTCATTCTCAGCGGTTGAGCAGGTGAGCCCATTCATTGGACCACAGTTGAAGGACAATCAGTTATCAATTGGAGACTTTAACTTCACCTTCCTGCACCAAAGCTCAAGCAACATGTCTGACCAAAATGGTCACAGTAACGAGCAACGAACACGGGTGATTAAGGTTGTGCCTCATAATCCTAGATCAGCTGCTGAATCAGCAGCTCGGATTTTTCAGTCTATACAAGAAGAAAGGAGACAGTATGATTAACATACTTGAAGAAATGACATGGTTCCTATATGTATAATCAAGTGTACTTTTGTACTAGTAATTGTATTATACATATTTAGAGCTTGTAAATGCTTTTTGTTTAATGATAATAGTACTGATCATCTCGCTTGGAGAAGGGGGACTTGTTTCAAAATCTGGAAATTTTCATCTAACAAATAGAACCAAAAACATTTAAAAAATCATAGACTGACATCGCTTCATTTCTTAATTAAACAACATGAAGGCACCAAGCAATTTTATTTGGTGGAACTGTTAACCAAAGAGGAGCATACATCAATCAATCCTTTCCTCTTTTCACCTTCATAGTTATCGAACATATAAACGAGAAGTATAAATGATTTTACTAAATATTTAACATTAATTGGCTATCAATTATCAACAATAATTAACAACTAGTAACTGTTAGTTATCAACAACAATTTAATCAAACGGACCTTTGATTCTGTTGTATCCATCCGTTTCCCTCCTTTTAGTAGAGTTTAGTTTATAAAATGGTTTCAAAATCCAAGGCTTAAAAGTTCAATTTTTTCAAAATTTATAACACTTCTTACCTTAAAACGAACATTTTACCAATAGCATCTAACTACACAATCTCTAGATGAAGAGAAGTCCGAAGCAAAAAGCATCCGCAAATTGAGTAAAAGGTCGACTCTTGTGTCGACATGAAACTAAAATTAAAAGATTCAATTTCTTAAAGTTAGAAAATGAAAGAGATCATTAGATTCTTTACAATTCTTGCAAAAGGCAAGCTAGAAAACGTAAGTCACTTCAAATCGTTAAGTCTTTCGACAACTTGAATTCTTGGAACAAAACAAGATATCATCTGCAGGTATCATGGCCCGTGACAGTTGAGAGCTGCTAGAAGATTTTTTTTTTTTTTTTTTTTTTGTATCTCATGAAATAGGGGGGCAAACAAAAAAATTGCCATGGCAATGTCTCGCTGGTGCGACACATATCTTTTTCCTATAAATAAACACTCATATTGACATATACACAATGAATAAAGAAACCAAACCAGACAGCATATTATTTAAACAAATCTTCAAAAGCTTATTCAAAAGTTCGCATTCAAAAAGCAACAATTCAGCTAGCTATTTTCTTCAATGGAAAATGTGATATATTTGAAAGCAAGAACATGTCTGGTAAAGGGTTTTTATTTTTGTTTTTCTTTTGCTCTATGGGCACTGTGCTGAGTAGCCTGGACCTCCAAAATAAAAGTGAACACCAAAACGATATCGGTCCCTCTTATCTCCAAACCGCATATCATAGCAGGAAGGTTTTGTCGCATACGGTGTAAGGCCTTCAGGATCTCTCAGGGCACCAGAATTGTCAATATATCCAAGATTGAAGAGCATTGCAGCTCTGTTAAGACCTTCGCCAGGAAAATGGCCACTTCCCATTTGTGTAGAGGTATGCCTACGGTTAACTTGCAAATTAAGTACCTCTCCTCCCCAATTTATCCATGATGCACCAGCTGCTAGACTTGTAAAAATGGAAGCTGGCCAATATCCTACATCTTGACCTTGCACTCGGAGCCACCAGTTCCCACTATTCTTGTCCTAACACAATTTAAATTATTTCTACTTAAATTAATGAACATGTATTTATGATAGGAACAAAAATAAGAAATGATCAATTACAACTTTAGTTCAATACTCTACTCACGTTAAGTGGTTGAGCAATTTTTATTTGTCTGAATATATTATATTTGACGGTTAGATTTATAAGATGTATATATTTTAATACGCATATATAAGACATAGATTAATAAGACATATATACATATTATATTTTATTGGATATAAGAGTAGAACACTCAAATAAGTATCACGTATTTGGTCTTCATTGTAATACTCTAAACATAAGTAAGAATCCTCCTGTTACTAATATGTCACATGAAAGTGAAGAGACTCAGAACCAGAATCTCTCACAGTGATGAGTAATGTATTAGAAGTGTTTAACCCACAAAAATTAGGTGGAGGGGTGTGGTGACTTGTAAGTAAAAGAGATTGTAAAGATATGTACCTTCTGTACAGTTAAATCAATATGTTGTTGCTCGACATTATAGATGGAGGCTGGACTTATGCGAGCACCCAGTACAATGTTATTGTTGGTTTGCACAAAACCAGGGCATCGAAGATTGAAGCAGCCCGTTGCTCTATAATTATCTCTCTGCCATGCAAACCACATGAAAACATGTAAAATATAGCTACTAAGATGAATTATGGAATAGTTGTATATTGAAAATATGAATAACAATTAATTACACATTGAATTGAATATTTAACTACCAATTTGTAGACCAACATCCGAACTTTAATAAAGAATCTAAACTTAAAAATATTCCAAGTTTGATTTTTTTAAGTTTTATTTATATTATCTCTTCATCAAGACAAAAAAAGAAAAAAGAGGAAATTTAGATAAATTTACCGTCCAATAAATATAGAGTCTTGGTTGATTATTATCACCCGCGAAAACCTGAAACCATGATTTAATTTCTTAACTACCCATCTAAAATTTAAGAACTTTGAAAGTTTAATCTCATAAATTTTATAAAGGTTAAGCAATAGTTAAGGAAAATAGAAAAATTGATAATGATTGTCTCAGTAAACTTACATGCCAACCAGCTTCAATGGCGTTACGATCTTGTCCGTTACCTGCTAGAAGCCAAAACTGAGCTAAACTAAATTCTCCATCCAATGTTTCTGGGTTCCATATGCTAACTTTTGCATGTGCTCCATAGTACGGGCCACCTCCCAGAGTAACTTGGGCAAACTAATTTATATATCATATTTATAAGAAAAAAATGAGAAAATAAAAAGAATGCCACATAAATAAATCAATTATGGATTGCACCATTTAAAGCACATCAATTTTTCTTCGGTTTAATTGCAAAAAAAAAAAAAAACATGAATTTTAGTAGTTTTTGTGATTCAATTATATATGCACAACTTTGACAAATTAATACATGAATTTTCAATTTTGTTTTTGCAAATATTCACTTGATGAAAATTTGGCCAAATTATTGTATTAATACATCCGCCTTAGAATATGAGGATCTGATCTTAGTTTTTTCATATGTAGATCGCAATTTTAAGTTCTTTTGCAAGTCTAAGATCTTCAACTTCTTCCACACAAATAAATGTGGAGAATTGTGCGTATATATATATATGTGTATAATTGGACTTAGGCTCGAAAGAAAGATATGAGCAAAGTAAAAAATTTTATTTTCTATAATGGTTTTCTTAGAATTATTTCATAGACCTCCCAAAATTTCGGTCCACATTTCCGACCAACAGAATCAGGGACAAGTCTTTTTTGGTATGTAGTTTTCGCTATTTAAACAAAAAAGAAAATGATACTGATATAAATGTGTATAAAAATAAAAAGAATTCTTTCCAATTTAATGATACTAAATCTAGCAAGATTTTGTAGCCGCCAGATGGGTGTCACATATATATCTTATGATTTTGTTGGTAGTGTATGCCATTTATGGACATAGTTATTTGGTAAAAATATCTCTTCTTTTAAAGAAAATAATAATGTATTCAGATTTCCTTAAATATTACTATTTAAGAGAAATTTTAGAAAATATTCATTTAAAAATTATGTAATAGAGGTAGCTTTTTATTTTTATTTGGTTGGATTTTGGATCGATTTATTGAATTGTAAAAAATAAAAAGTTTAGTTATTTATTTTTGGAAATTGAAATTATGTGCTTAAATTGGAAAAACAGCTAGATTTTTTTTTTTTATTTTATTTTTTTAAAAAAGGGCCACAATTGAAATTAGTGTTACCTCACGACCTCGGTTGTCATTGTCCAATCCCATTGTACGCGTTCCGTTTGGAAGAGGTGGACTAGCTTTAGGGTAGTTGATTTGATGTGTTCTTGAAATTGGTATTTTTCCTTCAGGACACATTACCTTCTCTGTGTTGTTTCTTGCTTTTAATCCATTTGGATGTGAACTGGGTCTCATCTGTAATATCAAACAAAAATACGTATAATATGTTTAAGTTCAATGGGTACAAGAAATAGTGCCTTGGTCTAGTGATAAATATGAGATTTTTTTCAAGAATCAATATTTTAAAATTCAAGTACAGCCAAATATAAGATTCATTTCCAATAATTCCTTTGCCCTCCATAAAATTATTAAAATTAATCAATGTAATAACAGTCCAAAGAAGACAAGCGAACTGCAAATTTGATGCATAGAAAATCGATGATTTAAAGATGTGTACCTGTATAATGTGATCCTTGAGAAGTGGATGACTGAAAGCAGGTTGTTTATATATATCAACACACTCAAATACATCACCATCCTCACCCTGCCATTTATAAGGAAACATATATTTTTTAAGAAAATGATCATTGAGAAAGAAAAAAAGAAGACTATTCAAGGAAAATATATATGTATATATATAGGGCAATATTATAAGCAACCAAGTTATACCACAAACCTCCATGATGTGTTTGTCATCAATTGGATCTAACATCTTTTCCCCATTAGCAATTCCATTGCTCAACACTTGAGAGAATGTTATTAGGAAAAACATACAACTTAGAACATGGTTTTTATGGACTCCACTAAACATTGCAAGAATGTGTGAAATTTATTTTTGCTCTTTTAACTTCGATTTCAAGTACAAGATAAAAGCTGGGGACTATATATATATATATATATATATATATATATATATATATATATATATATATATAGCTTATTTGTAAAAAAAATTCAAATGTTTACAGCTTCTTGCAATTTAATCCCAACCTTTTAATTTTTACAATTATGTCCCAATTTTTAATTTTTTTTGCAATATTAACACATTAATGAATTTGGTCAAATAAATTAATTCATTAATGTATATGACTTGAGTCCCTTACTCTAATGCAATTGGTTCCCTTTTATATGCTATGGTTTGCACACATCTGGATTTATCGTTGTTAGTGTAGATGTTCCCTATGGACATTCATGTATATAGACATTGTATATTTATCTCCATGGAAATAAAATATTCATTTAAATTAAGTGTTAAGTTTATTTGAATATTTACCCTTAGTATTATGTTGAATGAGTTTATTATCAAGAGTTGATAATATGAGTGACAAACTTATTTGGTACATATGCTATAAATGTTCATAGTCATTGGATTAATATAAGGGTAGTATTGATCCCTAGACTATCACCTTTGTCTATTTTCCTTGATCGGTATGTGATATCGATAGTGGGAGGTAGTGAGTCTCATGCTACTTGATATGAGATATCAGA
>CATIWO010669943.1:0-19728 GCA_949673435.1 Macaranga tanarius
ATTATTATTATTATTATTATTATTATTATTATTATTATTATTATTATTATTATTATTATTATTATTATTATTATTATTATTATTATTATTATAACTATAATATTAATATTTTAATAATTATCCAAATAATATTTGATTAAGTAATGATAATTAAATAAAGTTAAAAAGATAAAACGATAAATAAAATTAGTTACTTAGTAATGATAATTAGTTAAACTTAAAAGGATAAGACAATAAATAAAATTAAAAAAAATATATAGTTGTTGGTAAAAAGCTCCAAATTAGAGCTGATATGAACTAGTAGTCTAGTACAATTCGGCTGTCTAACAGCTACCAGATCATTTTTAAAAAAATTAACCAAACATATTTTTATTGTTGTTGGGAACTGAACAGCTAACAGTTCCATCCCAACAGCTAAAACAAACACCCCTTTAATTCAATCAGCTACATTTTAGTTGTTTGGTGAAATTTTTACATTATTAACTGATAACTGTTTTTACAAATTTGATTAGCTTCATTTTTTAGCTTTTTTCCAACAGTTAATAGCTGACTTAAATTTGTTTTATATTTAGACTAAATCACCCTTATTAAAAATCATTAATAACAATTAACTTTTTTAGATTAAATACATATAATTATTTTTTATAATTTATAATAAAATAAATATTATTTTAAATTATAATTAGCAATTAAATAATTATAATATGTATATCTATAATACTCTTAAAAATTTATATTAATAATATTTATATTTTAAAGTTAGTTTTCAAATAGTTTCTATTAATAAATTTAATAATAAATAAATTAACGATGATAAATTGTTATGTATTTTTTAAATAGTTCACATAATTAAAAAATATTATAAGAAATGTATCAAATTATATTTAAAAATAATTTGTACCTTTAATAGTCAGTTGACATACTAACAACAACAACTAACGAAATTTCATCAAATGGTTCATATTTATCAGCTACCAGGTATTAGCTAACCACAAACACTATCAGCTATCAGCTGATATAAACAGCTGAACCAAACAGGTCCCAAGTCTTTCAAATCAAATTCGAGTTTTTATCCGTTTATTTTTTAAAAAAGGCTATAGAATAATATATTTTGGGGAAAAGGTATAAAAATACCTCAAAACCCTAATCTTATATTTGCCATTAATGTTTTTTTGAGTATAAATACAATCTTATCATTTTGAAAACTATATATTTAAATATCTCTTTTAAACGGTGTTAATTCTCATCGTTAGTAGAACTATTTCTAACATGCATAAAGAAAATATTAAATAAAAGTATATTTTTACCTCTAATATTTATAACAAGAAATAAATTTACCTCTAAAGAAATTTAAGAACATTTTGACACTTTTTTCAAAAAAAATTAAATTTTTATCTAATAAAAATATTAAATAACCGTTTTTTTAATACTTGTAGCATCTAGCAATATGATATTAAAAGGATTTTATATCTAATTTTTTTATGGGATATTTTTTAAGAAAAATATTATATAAATTCATTCCATCATATTTCAAAAATAATTAGGAATATTTAAATTAAAAAAAACTCATCTCATCCTATATAAAATTTTACTTTTTTATTCAATCCCAAAATAAAAATAAAATAAATATTTATTTTGTGTTTACAAATTTTTGTATTTAAATATTCTTAAATTTTATTTAATGGCAAATTTGTTCCTTGTTATAAATGTTAGGGGCAAAAATGTACATTTATCTAATTTTTTTCTTTGTAACTGTTAGACACAGTAGACCTCACTGATGGTTAGAATTAACATTGTTCGTAGGAGGGATTTAAATATATAGTTTTCAGAATGATGAGGGTATATTTATACCTCAAAAAGTATTAATGGCATATGTGAGATTATGACCAAATGTAACAGATATTTTTATACCTTTTTCCTATATTTTATGGGTTCTATTAAAAAAATAATTTTAAAAGAATAATAAAATTATCCCTAAAACTATGTTGTTTTTTTATAGAATTAGTAAATAACAATGTGCTTCGCACATGAATAGAAAGTTTTTTAAACTCATGATAATATATGAATATTAAATATACAAATTATTATTATTATTATTATTATTATTATTATTATTATTATTATTATTATTATTATTATTATTATTATTAAAGTATTTTTAGCTTATATAATAATTCAATATTGCAAACTTAATAATTTATAATTTACTACAATTTCAATAATTTTTTTATTTAAATAATTATACAACATTCTTTCAATATTTTTAAATATGTTCTTAAATAATTTTATTTAATAATATATTTATAATAAATATGCTTCAATTCAACAGTATCCATTTTTATCTTTTATTAATTATTATTGCAAAATATATGCCAAGAATTTTTTCTTTTAAAATAAAATAAATACACTTTTATTTTTAAGTGGAAATAATAGTATTTTTTTTACAAAATTATTATTTTGAAACATGTTATGCTAATATTATTTATGCATATCGAAATCTTTATTAAATTTTTTATTTGCATTTATTTCATTTAGAATAATTATGTATATGACTATGTGTATTTTTTTTACTTAACTTTATTACCACTTAACTATTTTATCATAAAATTTTTGCTAATAATTATTTGTGACCTTTATAGTTTTGTTAATTAAATTAATTTAGATTACTTTTAGAAGATTTTAACAAAATTTTTCATTATAATTAAGTTTTAGTAGCATTTTAAAAATATTTTAACATTAATTTTTTTATACAGCACTTTTTGAAATTTTTTTAGTATATTTCTCTTCTAAAAAATATTTCATGTATTGTTTTTAAATTATAATTATAATTAATTATTAGAAAATAAAAATATAATGAAATGATTTTTCTTAAATTTTACTTAAATTTATGACTACAAATTAATTATTTTGTAATGTTTTTAACATTTTGGAATTAAAATTTTATGACTACAAATTAATTATTTTGTAATTTTTTTTAACATTTTATCATTAATTTTTCTATTTTAGTAATAATTCAATAAGTTTGAATATTTTAAATATCAATACTCATTTAAAAAAAAAAGATTTGTATGTACAATTTTTCAACTATAATTATATGAATCATTAGATGATAAAAATAATACATTAATTTTAATTTTAATTTTTTATTGAATTTTAATAAAATATGTCACTCTAAATTAATTTTTTGTCGTGATTTTAGCATTCTCACTAGTAATATCTTTTTAATAATTAATTATTTTATCATGAAATTTTTTCTAATAATTATTTGTGACCTTTATAGTTTTGTTAATTAAATTAATTTTGATTATTTTTAGCAGATTTTAACAAAATTTATCATTATAATTAAGTATTAGTAGCGTTTTAAATATTTTTAACATTAATTGTTTCTTTTTATACAACCTTTTTTAAAATTTTTATTTTTAACACTTTTCTTTTCTAACAAATATTTCATGTATTGTTTTTTAAATTATAATTTTAATTAATTATTAGAAAATAAAATTTCTATTATATTATTTTTATTAACTTTTATTTAAATTTATGACTATAAATTAATTTTTTGTAATGTTTTTAACATTTTAGCATTAATTTTTCTATTTTGGTAATTATACAATAATTTTGAATATTTTAAATATCTGTACTTCATTTAAAAAAAAAAAGATTTGTATGTACAATGCTTTAAACTATAATCAGAATGAATCATTAAATGATAAAAAATAATAAATTAATTTTAATTTTTTATTAAATTTTAATAAAATATGTCACTCTAAATTAATTTTTTTGCTGTGATTTTAGCATTTTTACTATTAATATCTTTTTAACAATTATATATTACATTTTTACTATTTTTTAACTTAATACTTTTCTCTTTTAAAAAACTTTTATTTACAATACAATTTTTAAAATTATTATCACAATCAATCATTAAATGATATAAAATTAGTTAAATTAAAATTAATTATTTTTTGAATAAATTAATTTTATAAAATTTGTCTAAAAATTAATTTTTTAAATATTTTTAACATTTTAACATTATTTTTTTCTCTAACTATACATCACATTTTTAGTATTTTCTAAACTTAATACATCTTTTAACTAAAAAATTATGTACTATTTTTAATTTTATAATTGTGATTAATAATTAGATAATAAAAATTATTATAAGCAATTTTATTTATATTTATTAAACTTTAACAAAATTTTTGCTATAAATTAATTCTTAATAATTTAACACTAAATTTCTCTTTTTTGAGTGATCATACATTAGTTTTCTAATAATTTTTAATTTTAATATTTTGCTTATTAAAAAATTCTCTACATTATTTTTAAATTATGATTATAGTTAATTATTTAAATAATAAAGAAAAATAATTAGTAATTATTTAATTATTCTATTTTATGATTTGTCACGACCCGAACCCAAGGCACGTAACCGGTACTAAGGAATGGGAAAGCTATATACTTCCAAAATCCGTAGTAAGCCTTAATAAAAATTTAACAAAATTTCAGCAGAGTTTCCCCTAAAAATAGAGTAAACTCAAAACATGTAAAACAAAGATACACTTCCAAATAATATCTCAACCAACAATACTCCAACCTTCATCAAATATACATCACAAAACTAATATCAAATATCACAATAATAAGCTATTGCAGTGTCTAGAGTATGAATATATAATATACATAATGTCAACAAAACCTACATAATATAGTCGAGGAAGAATGAGACCGGCGTAGCAGAGAGGGGCAACTATCAGACTGAAGAAATCCTAAAAAATATTTTGAGGGGAGTCAGACCTCACTGAGCGAATTAATATTATAAAATGTATATTAAAATTTATTGTTTATAATCAATAAATTTATTAAATGACTAAATACTTAAAATTCTTCTTTATAAAACATCTTTATAAAATCCACAAATCTCTTTATATAAAATTCCTTGTTCAAAAATCAATAATTTAAAAATATCTTTAGTGAAAATCATGGTAGAACCCTAAACCTCAAATCTAATAATCGATGTCCCGAGAGAACAAGTTTAACCGACTTACATCATAACTCTAGCCCACCGAGCCCAATCCACATACTGCCCAAGAGAACATGCTCCACCGAATCAAACACACAACATTGCCCGAGAGATCAAACTCCACTGAGCCAAATACACAACACTGCCCAAGGGATCAAGCTCTACCGAGCCTAAACCAAAACATAACATATCCAAGATTTTTACCAGTATGCACATGGTCCTGGTGACACACCCACCAGGCAGCTCGTTTTACCATTTTCTCCAAAATATTTATATAATAATATAATGAATCTAAAAACAATTTATATGAAGTGTTCTAGTAATCAAACCCTTTAAAATAACCGTATATATATATTTCATGCATGCTATCCAAGATGTCCAAACGATAATATTTTCATCATCCAAATAAATAAATAAATAAACAAATAAATATTATAGAATAGAATATAATATTTCATCAAATTTAAATACTTCAATTATGCATGACCCAATAATACATTTCATTATATTAACTCACAAGTAGAGCGCACTGGGCGACGTGTCCTCATTTGCCTAATAATCGCAGCTCTTGCTCCAAAACTCTCTAGAATAGCAAATACATATATAATATATAAATATCAATTAAATTCAAAATAATTCTTTAAGAATTCTAGAAAATTACTAAAAACCAAGGAATTATCCAGATTAACGTGCGAACGCTTAATTTATAAGATTCGGGACTAGAAAATTAGTTTTGGCGAATTAAATGAATTTAAATAAGAATATAATAATTTTTCACCGAAACCATTCCGAAATTTTTATCTCATAAACAATAAGGAATTTGGCTTACTGAAGTTATGGAAATTAATCCTCACAATTTATACTATTTAATAAAAATACAAACAAAATTTTAGAAATTCATCACTATTCATCATCACAGCTGGCGAGTGGGGCCTGCCGAAATTCTTCGCCGGAAACATTATTTACATAATCTAGGTATACCAACATGCTCACAATATTATAGAGAAGCCAAATATATACCCAAATATAAAATCTAACGGTTAAATTATTAGATCGGGTTAAAAATAAAAATTAACTGTTAAAAATTCTGATAAATTCAAAACAACAACATCCGGTCGCGTGGTTATTATCAATGAACTCCTAACGACGAGAGAAACTCGTTGGTGGTGGTGGTGGTGCTGCCTGATAGTCGCCGGAGAAAGAGATCCACTACTAGAAGTGGACTGCCGAAACTTCAGAGGCTTGACGGTGCAAATCCAAACTTTTTCAGATGAAACCAAAAATACCAGCGTGTAGGGAATGATGAGAAGTATATGTGGTTCAAATTTTGTGGTGATCGGAGGTAATTTGTCTAGTGAACGGAGAGGAAAGAGTCATCAAGTGCTACAGTGACAAATTCTGAGGAGTTCAAGGACCTATCCGAAATTCTGCAGCTTGTTCTTACATAGATGATGAGGCTGGAAAATTACTAGTTGGATACCCATATTTTTGGCCAAATTTCACTTCAGTCCTCCCTCTTTATTTTTTTCAAATATATTATCTTCTCCATATAATATATATTTAAATATATATATATATAAATAATAATAACTATAATAATTATATTAAGAAAAAGAAAAAAATACTAATAATTTTAACAATAATACTTATATTACACTAAAAATAATTATTAATATTAATAAAATATTCAAGTTATTACATACTTCACTCCTTAAAGAAAATTCGTCCTCGAATTTTCACATTAATACTGAAATAAATACGGGTATCGACTCTGCATATCTACCTCGGTCTACCAAGTGCAATCCTCTACAGTATGATTGCTCCACAACACTTTGACCATAGGAATTTCCTTAGTACGAAGCTGACGAAGTTGACGGTCTACTATTGCTACATGATACTCCTCATAAGTCAAATCTTCACTGAGCTCCACTGTTTGAGGTTGAAGAATGTGAGAAGGATCAGAAATATACTTCCTCAATATAGAGACATGAAAAACTGGGTGAATCCTTGATAATTCAGATGGCAATACCAATTGATAAGCTACCTCACCAACCTTAGACCGAATTTTAAAAGGTCCAATATATCTCGGAGCTAACTTACCCTTTCTGCCAAATCTCAATACCCCTTTATTTGTGATACTTTCAAAAATACTAATTCTCCAACAGAAAATGACACATCTTTTCTCTTAGGATCTGTATAGCTTTTCCGTCAGTTGAAAGCTGTCTTCAACCTCTGTTGGATAAGAGGAACCTTCTCAGAAGTCACTTGAACTAATGCTGGACCCATTATCTGCCTTTTACCTACTTCCTAACATAGAGAAGATCTACACTTCCTTCCATACAATGCCTCATATGGACCCATTTCAATGCTAGCATGGTAGCTGTTATTATAAGCAAACTCTATCAATGGTAGATGTAAGTCCCACTATCCTCAAAAATCCATAACACACATTCTCAACATATCCTCCAATGACTGGATAGTTCTTTCTGACTGGCTATTTATTTGAAGATGAAAAGTTGTGCTGAAGTCTAGCCTCATACCCAATGCCTTATATAACTCTTGCCAGAAAACTAAAGTAAAAGTAGCTCCTCTATCTAACACTATATTTTCTGGCATGCCATGAAGACAAACAATTCGATTTATATATACCCGAGCTAACTTATCCGTTGTATAAGTCTTTTTTATCGGTAAAAAGTGAACTGATTTGGTCAATTTATCCACTATCACCCAAATAGCATCACAGCCATTTGTGGTACATGGTAAACCAATGACAAAATCCATTGCAATCATATCCCATTTCCATTCAGGAATAGGAAGCTGCTGAAGTAAACCGGATGGTCTTTGATGCTCAAGTTTTACTTGCTGGCATGTGAGACACTTGGATACAAACTCTGCAATGTCTCTTTTCATTCCACTCCACCAATAGGTACTTTTTAAATCATGGTACATTTTGGTAGAACTTGGATGAATACTGTAAGCAGAAAAGTATGCTTCTTCCATAATCTCTTTCCTCAGATCATCAACATCTACAACAGACAACCTAGTTCCCAAATGCAATACACTATCATTACTAATCATAAAATCCTTTGATTGACCTTGTTGGACCTCTGATATAATCCTCTATAATTGTGGGTCTCTTCCTTGAGCTGCCTTAACTCTATCCAAGTACACTGAGTGTACTCTGAATTGAGCTAAAAGACCTTTCTTATTTACTTTCCATTGTAACCCTTAATAAATTTACTTATGCAATTCTTCAATGATTTATCTCCTTTCAGTGCTAAAATGAGCAAGACTTCCTGCTGACTTTCTACTCAATGCGTCAGCTACCACATTAGCTTTACCCGGATGATAAAGAATAGAGCAATCATAATACTTGAGAAGTTCCATCCATCTTCTCTTCCTCAAGTTCAAGTCTCTCTGCTGGAAAATGTACTTTAAGCTCTTGTGGTCGGTGTATATTTCATAAGTTACACCATACAAATAATGCCTTCAAATCTTCAATGCACATACCACTACAGCCATTTCCAAATCATGAGTAAGATAGTTCTGCTCATACTTCTTTAACTAACGTGAATCATAAGCAACTACTCTACCATTTTACATTAATACACACCCAAGCCTACTCTTGAAGCATCATAATATATTGTATAACCTTTATTTCCTAAGGGTAAGGTTAACACTGGAACTAATTTCAATGCATCTTTCAGTAACTGCAAGTGCTCCTTACACCTATCTGACCATACAAATTTAACATTCTTTTGCGTTAACCTTGTTAAAGGCACTGTTATTCTAGAGAAATCCTTCATAAATCTCCTGTAATAGCTAGCTAAACCTAGAAAACTTTTTATCTCCATTACAGTTGTAGGTCTTAGCCATTTTGTAATAGCTTATACCATTTTTGGATCCACTTGAATGCCATCCTCGGACACCACGTGTCCTAAAAATGCCACTTGATTCAACCAAAATTCACATTTCGAGAATTTGGCATACAACTGATGTTCTCTCAACATCTGAAGTACCATTCTTAAATGCATAGCATGCTCTTCCTTACTTATAGAATACACCAGGATATCATAAATAAACACTATTATAAATCAGTTCAAGAATGGCCTAAACACCCGATTCATTAAATCCATAAAAGCTGCTGGGACATTGGTCAATCCAAAAGACATTACCAAAAATTCATAATGGCCATATCTTGTCTGAAATGTTATTTTCGGTATATCTCCACTCCTAATTCTCAACTGATGATACCCCAATCTTAAGTTAATCTTGAAGAAACACTACGCTCCTTGCAACTGATCAAATAAGTCATCAATCCTCAGTAGAGGATACTTATTCTTAATAGTGATCTTGTTCAACTATCTATAGTCGATACAAAGTCGTAGGCTGCCATCTTTCTTCTTTACAAATAAAACTGGTGCATCCCAAGGAGATATGCTGGGTCTAATGAAACCCTTATCTAGCAACTCTTGCAATTTCTCCTTAAGTTCTTTCAGCTTTGTAGGTGCCATTCTTATAAGGTGGCATAGAGATAGGATCTGTACTAGGTACAACATCAATATAGAATTCTATCTCCCTCTCAGGTGGTAAACCTGGTAATTTTTCAGGAAAAACATTAAGAAACTCACGCATAATTAGCAAATTCTCAATTGCTCCCTTATTTGCCTTAATATCTTTAACCACAGCTAGATAGCCTTGACATTCCCTTCTAAGCATTTTTCTAGCTGTGATTACAGAAATGAGATTTTTAGGCATTGAACTCCTATTATCCCTGAATCAGAATTCCATATCATTTGGAATCCTGAAGATCACCTCTAACTATTTACAACAGCTGCCATCTAAAATTATTCCTCATGGAAGGTGGACAAAAGTACCTCGAAAATCTCTCCTTAAACTCCAACCACGTCATAGTGGTCATGTATGGCTGAATAGACTGCATGAACCAGTATTGTGCTGCAGCTTATACAGACAACTCCACAATCATTATCCTCTAATAATCAGTGTACCCTGTCCTTGTTCTAGCCTCAATAGTATTAATAAAATTCAAGGCATCTCCGGTACTATCAAATGAAACTCTCCCTACTCTAGAATACAACAAAGCTGCATCTGCATTAGACATTCCTTGATTCCTTTGCTGAAGCATTTGCTGCACTAAGTGCATAGCTTGATTAAGTACAGCTAGACCTTGATTAATTGATGCTATTCCAGCTATAAATGCTGTAGGGTCTGTCTTTGGAGCTACTGGCTCTACTGATTATTGTGGTGATTGCCTTTGAGCCACTGCTCTTGGTCTACCCCTTCTCCTAACAGGTGGGGCAGGAGCTTTATCCTGAAAGGATTGCTCATCAACATTATGAGCTACTTCTGCAGCAGGAGCAGTTCGTGCTCGCCTCATTCTGACAAGAAACAAGGATAGGGAATTCAAAACATAACAAAAATAACCTATCACACAAGCTAATTTTAGAAGCAATGATGATAACAATTGATAATTTTCAACCTAATCACCATAGTAGTTACAAGAAAAGACAGACATAACTGCTTAAAAGAGATGCAATTAAACCAATAGCTCTGATACCAACTTTGTCATGATCGAAATCCAAGGCACGTGACTGGCACTAGGGAATGGGAAAGCTGTATGCTTTCAAAATCCGTAGTAAGCCTTAATAAAAATTTAACAAAATTTCGGCAGAGTTTCTTTTAAAAATAGAGTGAACTCAAAACTTGTAAAACAAAGATACACTTCCAAATAACATCTCAACCAATAATACTGCAACTTTCATCAAATATACATCACAAAACTAATATCAAAGATTACAATATCATAATAATAAGCTATTGCGGTGTCTAGAGTACGAATATATAATACACATAATGTCAACAAAACCTACATAATATAGTCGGAGAAGAATGAGACCGACGTAGTAGAGAAGGGCAACTATCAAACTGAAGAAAGTTTAAAAAATAATTTGAGGGGAGTCAGACCTCACTGAGTGAATTAATATTATAAAATGTATATTAAAATTTATTGTTTATAATCAATAAATTTATTAAATGACTAAATACTTAAAATGCTTCTTTATTAAATATCTTTATAAAATCTACAAATCTCTTTATACAAAATCCCTTGTTCAAAAATCAATAATTTGAAAATATCTTTAGTGGAAATCATGGTAGAACCCTGAATCTCAAATCTAACAATTGATGTCCCGAGAGAACAAGCATAACTAAGTTGCATCATAACTTTGGCCCGAGAGAACAAGCTCCACCGAGCCCAATTCATATACTGCCCGAGAGAACAAGCTCACCGAGCCAAACAGACAATATTGCCCGAGAGATCAAGCTCCACCGAGCCAAATACACAATACTGCCCGAGAGATCAAGCTCCACCGAGCCTAAACGAAAACATAACATATCCAAAATTTTTACCAGTATGTACATGGTCCTGGCGACACCCACCAGGTGGCTCGTTCTACCATTTTCTCCAAAATATTTATATAATAACATAATGAATCTAAACACAATTTATATGAAGTGTTCTAGTAATCAAACCCTTTAAAATCACCGTATATATATATTTCATGCATGCTATCCAAGATGTCCAAATGATAATATTTTCACCATCCAAATAAATACATAAATATTATAGAATAGGATATAATATTTCATCAAATTTAAATACTTCAATTATGCATGAAAACCTAATAATACATTTCATAATATTAACTCTCAAGTAGAGCGCGCTGGGTGAGGTGTCCTCGTCTGCCTAGTGATCGCAGCTTTAGCTCCAAAACTCTTTAGAATAACAAATACATATATAATATATAAATATCAATTAAATTCCTAATAATTCTTTAAGAATTCTAGAAAATTATTAAAAACTAAGGAATTATCCAGATTAACATGCGAATGCTTAATTTATGAGATTCGGGACTAGAAAATTAGTTTCAGTGAACTAAATGAATTTAAATAAGAATATAATAATTTTCATCAAAACTATTCCGAAATTTTTTATCTTATAAACCATAAGGAATTTGGCTTTACTCCAGTTATAGAAATTAATCCTCACAATTTATACTATTTAATAAAAATAAAAAAAAAAATTTAGAAATTCATCACTATTCATCATCACAGTCGGCGAGTGGGGCCCGCCGAAATTCTTTGCCGGAAACATTATTTACACAATCCAGGTATACCAACATGCTCACAATATTATGGAGAAGCCAAATATATATCCAAATACAAAATCTAACGGTTAAATTATTAGATCGGGTTAAAAATAGAATTTTATCGTTAAAAATTTTGATAAATTCAAAATAACAACATCCAGTCATGTGATTGTTATCAATGAACTCCTAACGATGAGAGAAACTTGCTGGTGGTGGTGGTGGTGTTGCCTGACAGTCGCTGAAAAAAGAGACCCACCTTTGGAAGTGGACTGCCGAAATTTCGGAAGCTTGCCGGCGCAAATCTAAAACTTTTCAGACAAAACCAAAAATACTAGTATATGGGGGATGATGAAAAGTATCTGTGGTTCAAATTTCATGGTGATCGGAGGTAGTTTGTCTGGTGAACGGAGAGGGAAGAGTCGTCGGGTGCTACATTGACAAATTCATAGGAGTTCAGGGACCTATCCAAAATTTTGCAGCTTGTTCTTATATAGACGATGAGGTTGGAAAATTACCAGTTAGATACCCATATTTTTGGCTAAATTTCACTTCAGTCCTCCCTCTTTAGTTTTTTCAAATATACCATCTTCTCTATATAATATATATATAAATAATAATACTAATAACTACAATAATTATATTAAGAAAAAGAAAAAAATACTAATAATATTAATAATAATACTTATAGTACACCAAAAATAATTATTAATATTAATAAAATATTCAAGTTATTACAATTATTTTAAAATAATTAGAGATGGAATAATAATAATAATTGATATTTCCATCTCTAATTAGTGACGGAAATTGAATCTGTCTCTAACTTGTCACTAATTAGAGATGGAATTTCTTCTTTTCCACATGTTAAAATTAGACACGAAAATTATTTTTCGTCTCTAAATTATGATGGAAATTCCGTCTCAATTCTGTCATAAAAATTAGAGACGGAACAATTTCTATCTCTAGTAATTTAGTGGACAAACTTTTAGTAATGGAACGGTTCCGTCTCTATTGGCGATTAGAGACGGAATCTTCCATCTCTATTCACTGATTTTCTTGTAGTGAATTGACCTCTCTTGAGTTATGATCATTTTTATGACTTTTAAGGACATTTGAGAGGAACTTTGAGGGCTTCATTTGAGCTTTGATTCAACCTCTAATGCTTATTTTATCAAAGACTTTAATCTAACTTATGATTACAGTTAAATGAAAAAGTTAGCAACTAAAATTAATTATTAAAGTCAAATTAAATAAAGGTTGATTTGATTAATCAACATGATGATCATACAAAGGGTTAACATATATGCATGATGATTATATGAGCTAATAGAATATATGTTTTTTTTTATTACAGTTATACTTATTAGATAATTTTATGTTTATATTCAAATGAACACCTTTAAATTCTATTTATTTCAAATATTTGAATTTTTTAAATATTTTTTGCCTCAACAGATAGTTACCATTACGTTAATTCCGCGACAGGTCCTTTACTTTATACGTGATCGCAACTGCGATTGTGGCCACTAACATTATTTGAAACCATGATTGAGAAGCCATTAGGAGATTTGATTTTATGCCATTTAAGCCTGATAATGATTTTGACTATTATTTTACTGATATGTCTATGATGTAACTTAATGTATTTGATGACTTAGTTGGGACTTGTAATTCTATGGTTGTGACTTGATGAGCTCTATTGATAATGTATAACACTTGGATATTCATTGATATTACAAAGCTATTGTTATTTTAGAGGAAACTTTTTTTCATATATTCATTTAACAATATCACTTATTACTGCATACTTTACACCACAACCATACATTCTGAAAGGTAAAATAGCCTATTTTTAGCAGAAATGCTGCTGAAATTTCATCAATACTCCATTGTCAAAGAACTTATTCATACATTGAAAAAGCACACTAAAAAAATAATAAACTTTTCCACACTAACATACCAAATTGGTAAAATTTAAACTTTATTTATTTACAGTAGTAGCTATCAAGCTAACTTCAAAACTCAAAAAGCAAAAATTTACCACTATTATATTAAGTGGCAAATTCCTGGCCTTAAGGCTAGACATATGTTTTATTTATTTTTATTTTATTTCCTACATGGTGGGAAATAGTTTTTTCAACTCCACCTCGATTAATACTTTTCTTAGGGGAGTACCATTTCTCTACTCATACTTAATATTTTAATGAAATTGTATGTAAAATAATCCCTCTCTAAACTCAGTGTTGCCTTTGAATCTACTATAAAGAAAGCACTAAGGAATTTTTTGTTATTAATAGAAATTTCAATTGGCAAAACCACTATTACGTTAGTTACCTCTCCTATGAAAGTATTAAGATGAGCTATTGTATATAGTGGCTTTATATTTTTTGTCATCTCCACAAATGGCATCTCAAGAACCACCCTTTTAATTTGATCTGGCTTAGTGGCCTGAATTATTATGTTATTAGATTGATCCTTCATTTTCCTCAAAGATGTTGCCCCTAAGTTTTCTGAATTTCAATGATATTTTTCTTAATCTCTTGCATCATAACCTCTTCTTTATTTGAAATTGAATACTTTGTTGCCTTATGCTTGAATTCAGACCCAGCATCAGATTGAACTTTAACCTCCTTTTGATTTCTTTCATCTGCCCTTTGTCTTTAAAGCTCCCTCTTCTGTGTGCAAGTTAGAGGTTGAGAAATTTTTTTATGTTCCTCCTTACACTACTTCTTGTTTGGTGGTACCACAAATTTAGCTTGCCTATTATTATCTTTCCTTGGTCTAGATCTGTTATTAGTCTTAAAATTATTTGGTACAGGTAGGAACCTCTTGTATGGAGTCGGCCCCTTCTAGCTTTTGGACTTGTTATGTTTACTATTGGAAGGCTGAACTACCTCCTCTTTCTCTTTGATTTATTTAATGTTCTAATATCTCCCTCTATAATCATTGTCTCATTCTTTTATGTATTCAAGTTTTCCACCCTCGGAAGCTGAGGAGAAGGAAAATGAGCTTAAGAAACTAAAGCCTGCTCTTAGGAAAATTACAAGTTGCTTTAAAAAAATGATGTTTGTTCTTGGGGAAGTGGCATCTAGCCTTGAGGAATTGCTTTTTGTTTAGGCAGAATGTTACCCACTAGATTTCACACCTGGCCTTGAGGAACTTGCCCTTGGCCCTGGGGAATTGCTATTTGACCTTGAGAAATTATTTGTTCCTCATGAGAAATATTGCCCCCCAGGCCTCTTCCTTAATGAACAACCTCTTGATTATTAATTTCAAGTTAGGAACTTGGATTTATCTTATCATCTTCATGAAGTTGGATTTCATCATTTAGTTTAGCAGCAAATGAATGTTCAGGTTCTTTCTGAGGCTAAACCGCCACTTTTGAAGGAGAATTTTGATTTCTTTATTACCTAGAATTTTGTTAATTCATTCTAGCAAATGTACTCTTCATTTCTTCTTGGATTTATTGCATTGAATTATGAAAATAACTATTAATCTACTGAATTTCCTTGATTCCTTTTGAAAGAACAACTTGAATATTAGAGAACTCATCACTGATAATTTTAAGATATTGGCTTGTATAGCCAAAGGGTGCCTCGATCCAATTTTGATCTTGAGGCACCGACCTTTCATAAGTATGTTTTAATAGACCACCTATTTTTACAGGCGAATTAGCTGGATTACTAACCCAAAAAGTTTCTTTTACATTTCTTAATATAATCATCTCATTGAAATGTGTCCCACTAAGTATGCCAAAAGATTGTTACTCTAATTTTTTGGCGAACCGGGTTTGTATAAATGCAAGCATACCAGAGGATTATTTCTTCAAAGTGAACCTGACTTCTTCATATAAGATTGTGAATTTTCGAATGCCTTTATCATAATTTGTTTGAATTTCAATGTGAATTTACTAAATTTGGCAGAGTTTGGATTAGTTACAGGAAAAATGATAATTGCAAGGAACATTAATTTGAAAGGAAATTAATATATTGCAAATATAAACTAAAAACTTTGAGAATTTAAGGTAAACAAGCATATAAATAAAAGTTTGCTAAAGAAAATGAAAGCTAGAAAAGCTGTTATAATTGTTAATTGAATTAAGTTGTTAATGATATTTGACTGTGTTGATAGGTTTGCAAGTTGATTCCCTATCTCTGCTGCTTTTTATAGACTAATCCCACTAATTTCTCTTACTGAAGGCCAATTAATCATTAGCCTTTAAATTCTCCTTTGCTTGTGATTATATTCATTTATCTTTCTCTTCAATTCTGTAATTCAAAATTTCAGAACCATCTCCCTTCCTCTAGTCATGCATCTCTCATAAGCTCTTTAATTCCTCAGCAAGTAACATTAATTTCAGCATAATTCCAGAAGCTTTATTCTTTCTCCCTCAAGACTTCCTCAGAATTTTCTAGAGTCTTCATATAGTTTCCTTTACCTTAGTACATAAATGGGTAGTGAATTCTGGAACACTTTAGCTCTAAGTCCTCCTCAGCTCTCTGTAACTTTAGTTCCAAAAAGTTTTTCTTCCCTTAAAGCTTTTCCTGTAACTTGTAATACGAAAAAGCACAAACAAAATTTAGAAATTTTCTCTTCATGAATTGGGATTTTAAAAATTATGTCCTATCGAAAAAATTTAGATTTTGGCACAAACAAATATAATTAATAAATTGAGATTTAAATATTAAAATATCTACTAAATATTAAATATTTAATAGAATTTTGAGGATTTTTCATTTTTCAAAATTTTCAAACTGTACTCAGTCATACTTCTATGGAGTTTCTTAATCGAATCTCTCAACAAAAGTTGAACTGTTTTGGCTAGACATTTTAGGTCAGCCGGGTGAAATTGTTTGGGATCTTTAGAAAATCCTGTACTAAAAATAAGGCAGGCAATTGAGCTCTACACCATTGGCTCAATTTTTGTATTTGCTTATTTGGTTTGTCATGTTTTAAGCTTATTTCAATTATTAAGGTAAGAATCGGCAAAACTTTTATGGTAAGAAGTGTTACTAGAAAATAAAATTTGTTTTCCTCTATTAGCTTTCAAGAATTGATTGGCTTGTTAAACGTAATATTACTAGCATCTGGCAAATTTGCTATCAAATTTTGATGGGTAATAACTATGATATAATTGGTTTCAAATTATGAACAGTACGTTCTCAATCTTCTTATTCTCATGTTGATCAGGCTAAAGTGCTAAATCCAAAACCAATATAGATTTGTCTTTCAATAAGCAACAACAAATTAATATATCAACCTGGAGTCGTCAATTAGTTCTATAATCTCAGCTTTCAGGAACTTGACATGGGAAAATATAAAAAGAAAAAAAAAGCAATAGTGCACATCCAATTCCATAGGAAAATGGTAATCTTTTATTTATTAATTGCTGCCTTTATTTAATTTGATTTATTCATAAAAGAAAAAGGACAATTTTGGAGAATCATATTACAGACATGATCGATCTCTATAACCATTTCTTGATTCAGAAAGCCTTAGCTAGCTAATTAATTGGAAAAAAAAATTTACAATGCTGTAACAACATATCCTGAACTAAGAAAATCAAGAACCAAAAACTGCAAAATGGAAATAGTAAATATTAAAAATTTAATAGAATTTTGAGGATTTTTCATTTTCCAAAATTTTAAAACTGTACTCACCCCTACTTCTATGGAGTTTCTTGATCAAATCTCTCAACAGAAGTTGAGCTGTTTTGGCTAAACATTTTAGGTCAGCCTGGTGAAATTGTTTGGGATCTTCAGAAAATCATGCCCTAAAAATAAGGCAGGCAATTGACCTCTGCACCATTGGCTCAATTCTTAAGATTGCATCTGCTTATTTGGTTTGTCATATTTTTATGCTTCTTGCAATTATTAAGGTATGAATCGGCAAAAATTTCATGGTGAGAAGTGTTACTAGAAAATAAACTTTGTTTTCCTCTATTAGCTTTCAAGAATTGATTGGCTTGGTGAACGTAATATTACTGGTATCTAGCAAATTTGCTATCAATTTTTGATGGCCAATAACTATGATATAATTGGTTTCAAATCTTGAACAATACGTTCTCAATCTTCTTATTCTCATGTTGATCAGGCTAAAGTGCTAAATTCAAAACCAATATAGATTTGTCTTTGAATAAGCAGCAAAAAATTAATATATCAACCTGGAGTTGTCAATCAGTTCTATAATCTCAGCTTTCAGGAACTTGACATGGGAAAATATAAAAAGAAAAAAAAAGCAATAGTGCACACCCAATTCAGTAGGAAAATGGTAATATTTTATTTATTAATTACTGTCATTATTTAATTTGATTTATTCATAAAAGAAAAAGGGCAATTTTGGAGAATCATTTTACAGGCATGATAGATCTCTATAACCATTTCTTGATTCAGAAAGCCTTAGCTAGCTAATTAATTGGAAAAAATAATTACAATGTTGTAACATCATATCTGAACAAAGAAAATCAAGAACCAAATACCGCAAAATGGAAATAGTAAATATTTAAAATTTATTAGAATTTTGAGGATTTTTCATTTTTCAAAATTTATAAACAGTACTCACCCCTACTTCTATGCAGTTTCTTGATCGAATCTCTGAACAGAAGTTGAGCTGTTTTGGCTAGACATTTTAGGTCAGCCTGGTGAAATTGTTTGGGATCTTCAGAAAATCCAGCACTAAAAATAAGGCAGGCAATTGATCTCTGCACCATTGGCTCAATTCTTAAGATTGTATTTGCTTATTTGGTTTGTCATGTTTTTATGCTTCTTGCAATTATTAAGGTAATAATCGGCAAAACTTTCATGGTAAGAAGTGTTACTAGAAAATAACCTTTTTTTCCTCTATTAGCTTTCGTGAATTGATTGGCTTGGTCAACGTAATATTACTGGCATCTGACAAATTTGCTATCAAATTTTGAAGGCCAATAACTATGATATAATAGGTTTCAAACCATGAACAGTACATTCTCAATCTTCTTATTCTCATGTTGATCAGGCTAAAGTGCTAAATCCAAAACCAATATAGATTTGTCTTTCAATAAGCAACAAAAATTTAATACATCAACCTGGAGTTGTCAATCAGTTCTATAATCTCAGCTTGGGTAAATTACAAGAGTGGTCACTAAACTTTACACTTAATTTCAGTTTGGTTACAAAACTTTAATTTGTGACTTTTTTGTCACTAAACTTTAATTTCGGTTACACGGGGAAGTCACTAATCTGATTTCGGTGAAAATTGTTGACGTGGCAAACCGGCAATGACACCTCATGCTCCAGCTCAATAAAACTGCCACGTCAGTCTTGCCACCTCATGCTTGACATGTCAGCAGCTCATAATGAGTAAAGACCTAAATGCTCTTTGAAATCCCTAAATCATCATTTTCCTACTGAGTAAAGAAAAAGCCAAATCCCTAAATAGTTTAGTGCTTCTTCCCCATTTTAATCCTAGATTATCAACTAACCAAATGTTATTTTGCTCCTCTGAGCCAAAAAATGTTGTGACATTTTTATAGTTAAAACCATAAGCTAAAGTTTACTGTAC
>CATIWO010670064.1:0-14463 GCA_949673435.1 Macaranga tanarius
ACACATATATATACACCACTTCAATTTAAATTTTTTATTTTTAAATGTAATTATTTTACATTACACATATAATTTAATTTGGAAAGATTGATAATTAAGTAGAATATTTTTTCTTAAAAATTATACTATTAATAAAAAAAATTAAGGACAATTTTATTTATTGAAATTTAAAACTTGATATATTTTGATAGAAACACAATTTCAAGGACTAGTTTGTAATTTTATTAGATGTCAAACCTTATAAAGGAGCTAAATGATTGGACTGAATAACATTAGATGTGTTTTTAAGCCAAAAAATAGATTAAGAGCTTAACTGAGCTTCACACAATACATTATGGGCTAAATTAAACCTTGTCCCAAAAAAAATTAAAGTACCCGAGGCAAAGTATGCGTTTTTCCTTCTTACCTGTTTTAACATATTCCAAATTCATTCTCACTTTTTTCTTTTAATGCATTTTCATCCATGCTACAAGTGTCAGTGTGTACTCAACTCACAAGCATCGGAAGCCACTTATAAAATTTATTTCAGTTTCTCATTTATCTCAAAAGCATGCTGTACCTTTCTGTGAAAAGAAAGCTCATCATTTACAGACTGAAAAACATTACAAGCAACTTCAGCCTGGCTTCTTCCTATTACTGAATCTGACTCTTCGCAGTACTGCTTTAAAAGTTGTTCCTGCGGATTATTACGTTTGCTTTCCCCTACTACAGATATAATATCTTTCAATTTAGCGTCATCTTTGTTTGAGCAATAGTTTATGTCAGACAGCTCCATTGACTCGATCTGTTTGTTTACTGACAAGAGTGATGCGTGCCCTGGTCCTTCAACACCATCTACCATTTCCCTTTCATCACCACCTTTAAATTCCAGCACATTCTTGCTCTCAGCAGGCTTGTTCTCCATTCTGACACCATCTTGATCCACATCTTGCTCCCCTACAAGTGATTACAATTTAAAAGGTGTAGTACAATTCAGTTATATTCCAACTGCAAAGATCCTTTTATTTTTTGAAGAACTTGTGAAAAAAGACGTTAATTCTTTTAAAAAAGGGGCAAACCGCTCACCAGGTGGTATGTCTGACTTAGTTGTTATATGCAATGGCTTTTTCAGCAATATTGTTCCTGGGAACACCATCAGGTTGATCTTGTTCAGACTTCGCTTCTCATCATTACTTACAGGTGTGAAGCCAAAACCCTCAGTCCACGTCCTCACTAAATCCGGAATAGCTGAGACAACAAGCTTTTCCACCTTGAAGGAGATCAGCATCTGGGGCCAAAATTGAGAGAGGCAAAAATAAGGAAACATTAGTCATTGAAAGATTTTTACAAAAGCAATTTAAACATAATGTGATAAAATTTATTATGAACCAAAATGTGCTGCAAAAAGGTTACCAATATAAAGCTAAGCATCCTGCAACAGAAAAGTAAGCAATATTCATAAAGTAAACTTAACTCCAGAAAATGCTCAAGATTCACGAGGACATGACAGGAACTCACACAAGGATACAAATTATGAGGAAGAAGATATGACCACCTTCAGAACCAATACCCACCAATAAAGAAGAGGAAAAATTGTTTAAAGTACTATGGTAATTTTGCCATTTCTGCAGAGTAGTTAGCTTCTGCTACAGGCTGAAGGAATCTCAAGTTATTACAAGGGTTGAGGCAATGAAAACACAGCCTCCTAACATTTAGGAGACTATAACCAGGATAAAGCCGAATGAGCCTCCTAACATTTAAGAGACTATAACCAGGATAAAGCCGAATGACAAATTACAAACTGTGGAGACAGCCCGTAAAGTAACAATTTTGCTGATATCAGTTTGCTTCACTAGAAAATAATTAAGAGTAGCTCAGAAGAGGATAATGTGAAAATTAAGTGCCATAATGAAAAATAAAGCACCAACTCCCAGTCAATTTATATAAGCATAGTTTTTGCATCAAACACCTCCTCAATAACAGCCATAAGGCGCCGACACATTCCTTGGCGACGGTAATTACTGCAAGTTGCAATGAGAGGCATCTCTGCAACCGTTGCTCCATGTATCCTGCAAGCAAACAAAATTTAAAGTGTGTTTAAAAGATGCAAACAGAAGTGAACATCATGAGAAAAAGCATGCTGATAGGAATTAAACAAATAGGAAGTTCTCAAAGGAACTAATATATAAATATAGTTTATGTGAAAGTAGCTTTACAAGAGAAATAGAGTGGACGTCTATGAAAAGGAATAGGTCAGCATCTATCCATTCATACAGTTGAAAGTATGTAAAATGAAGCATATTCCAAGACTTTCGCTCTAGGTGCCCATTTGCTCTAAAACCATTGGGATGGCCGTCAAGGCACCAAGTCCTTCAAAAAGAATTTGAGCAATCTGGACCTTGACGTAAGGTATTGAAACCTTGCAGATGTGGGGTGGCAGGTCAGCATATTACCAATTTGGTATTTGGTGGCTGTAAGGGCAACTGTGGATGATGAGGTATTTAATGATGAGTGTGATTCTGCAGTTGCCTAAAAAACTTGGGTTTGTATTGTTTACCAATGCCCGGTTCCTATGACAATGGTCGGCATTCGGCCAAACCTGATTGGCAATGATGTGGGCCAGACTATCGTGACTGTTAATTTTGGTAGTATTTTAATCATGGTTTTTTATAACGGGTGTTCTGTAAGGCCCATTAGGGAAAAAATATGTTTGCATAGCAACGGTCGTTATGTAGTGGCAACAGCTGTTATTTGGCCATCACCAGTACAATAGTAGCTGAAAAGAGCGCTACATAATGTAATGGTTACATCTATTCTAATAAAGGCTAGATTTTTTTGCCGCAAGCTTTATATTTCCAAAATCTTTTCAAAATTAATGTTGATTTTGTTGCCTTTATAAATTTGAACATTTGGCTTGTGCTACGTTACTAAATTCATACACACTAGTTTGGTAGACCTTACATACCACAATTGAAACTAAAATTTGAAATAATTGTTTAACTTGATTTAAAAGTGTAACCTAGAATTATACAAATTTGGTGCATGGATAAGCTAAATCATTGATTGACAAAGAGTACAAATTAGGATTCATTTTGTTTTTAGCAGCAAATTATAGACTTATAGCATGAACACAAACCAAGGATTAAATGACTTCACTTGACATATTTACATTTATTAGTTGCATTTCTTAAATGGTCGAGTCCTTTCATATCTACTTGTGTAATTCATTCTGTGATTTTTACAATATATATATATTTGAGAGAGAGAGACAGAGAGCATATATACAATATATATATATATATATATGAGAGAGAGAGACAGAGAGACCAATTTTCAATCATTTTGTAGAGATTACAACAACTTTTGTCCATGTAGTACAACCGTAACCATTGTTCAATATATGATTATCATATTTGATGGGTGTTTTGTATGATGCGTGATACAAATCAATGTTAAATAATGGTATTGCAAAATTATATCAGTATCGAAAACTGTGGAAAAAAATTTCAATTGTCACAGGAATGGATTGAAATGGACACTGCTACAAGGAATTTTTACGATTTTAAGAATAATTCCCATCCAAATGGGTAAATGTAGACTGTATTGCCCAAAACTCTTTAATAAAGAGTCCCTTGAAAATTGGGAAGTGAAAAGGAATTGGAGTTACGAAATGCAGGTAGGAATTGAAAAAAAAAAGGATACAAAGTTGTTCCCTAATCAATAATATAAAGAAAGCAGGGGCAGAACTAGAAACTATGGTGTGGGGGGCTAATTGTTTTTTTTTTTTTTTAATACTAGTAAAGGTCAAAAATTAATAAAGAACATCAATGAAAACATCATAAGAAAAATAAAAACAATAAAATGTGTGAATCGGTGATAGGAAATATTTGTTATGCTTGTAGGGGCTAAATATAGAAACACAGATTTTTGGAGGGGCTACCAATAATTTCTTTCAAAAAAATCTAAAAGTTTATAGGCAGAATTGTAATTTGAAAAACTTTTGGGGGAGCCATAGCCCCCTCATTGCTCAAGGTAGTTCCACCATTGAACAAGAGGCTAATATTCTATTACAGAACTGGCAATAATGTATAACTTGTTATTTAAAACCCGAATGTGGAGAGGAGACTGTAGTTGCTAAAGTTGATAGGCAAAGACAGAAGGTGGTATGGTTGCACTAGCAGGATTTTCAATAACGGCTAGGGGAATCAAATTGAGTCTGGGCAAATCAGACTGAATTATCAATCTTCAGAAATAACACTCATACAAATAGGTAATTTTGAACGTACATTAGCTAAAGATGGACGACATGCTTGAAGGAGTGGAAACAGCCTCTTTGCAAAATTGCAAGATGAAGGTTGTGTAAATACATGTCCCCACCCTTCCCTACTCTGGCACTAAGACGATGAGAACTTTTTGTACCAGCTGAGCTATTTTTATTGTCTAAAGACTCTTTTGGGCATTCTAAGCTAAACAGAATGGATTGAGTAGGTAGATTATGCAAAAATAGAAAAAGAATATAAAAACTGAGTTGTTCCTAAATCCTATAATGACGCTACAATCCCATTGTGGAATGGGCGACACAAAACAAATCAGCCACTATCTAAAACCCTGCACGATGGCACAAAATAGTGATAGGGGCGTGTTGTAAGAATTGTGGTTGTAGATTCAATGATGATGGAATAAAGGTCCATGTTTTTTACATTAGGTTGCACATGGCTTGGCAGTGAGAAAGACAGCAGTAAATGGATTGAAGGTGATGGTGGATGGATTGTATTGTAATGTTAACTTTGGGAGGATGATGGAATCAGCAATTGAAGGACTGCTAAGGGTCAAAAATAATGTATCAAATCCGAGCAAGAGGCCCTTTTTCTCTAACAAAAATAGCTTTTCAATTACATTTATTACCATTAAGCATGATTTAGAATTAAAAATCTTTCACATAAATAACATGGACATGCCTAAGCCAGACCATTTGCATTTATTCTTTATATACTCTAAGAAGGGTTAGAACTGAAATCATTTGCAGTTCTACAGTGTTGAAGACTTGAAGGAATCAAATGGAAATAAGTTGTTCCTTGAGTTAAATAATAATTTCAGTAATATGAAAAGAGACCCTAAAGGTAACTTCAAAGACTTTGTTTTAATATCCTAAATTGGGACTCTAAACCGCAGTTGTCTACGGTCAACTAACTGGAGTTTATTCTATATAATGTTCATTATTTGGCTAAAATTTTTAATAAGTAGATTTGAAATTCTAATTTCCTCTTCTTTAATTAGTTTCTTGATGATGAATCATGAAGATTGATATATGGATGTTCATTGAATGAATAAATGTAAAGTAGTACTAGCAGCCAAATGCAGTAGTGTGAGCATGTGTGCATGCATGAGCATCAAATAAAATAGGGAAAGACCAAAAGCAACAAAATATTAATAGACACCCTAGCCCTAGAAGTAACATAAATTAATGCAAACAATACTAAAATATTAACTGCATAATCAGTGCAATAAAAACTATCTTATTACCTAAGAAGCAATATTCACAACTTCCTAATTAAACAATTAGCTGGAATACTAACAGAACTTCAAATAATTTGCAATATTTGCAATAATAGCAGATCAAGTATATGTTTGATTAAATATCCCCAACTATACCTTCCCAGTAGTTAATTTTTGCATCAACATGCCACACATCAGACAAACGAATTTTGATAATAGTCCCATCATTTGAAAGCACACAAGAATAACCAACTCAGAATACAATAACAAGGCAGTTGTCAGTGACAACACAATGCTGAAGCTTCCAACATTAAAAAAATAAATAAATAAAAAATAAAATAAAATAAAATAAAAACTCGGTCTTTGGTTGATTACTTGAACATTGTATAAAGAAAGATAGAAAAAATAATTATATAAAATCATATTATATAATATTTGGCACTCCCATCAAAACTTTAAGACATCCCTATATAATAAATGGGAGTCTTGCCTCCTCATTTTGCTACTTTAAGATTTTAGAACGGTTGAATGCATTATGATAATAGAGAAACAATTTTTAATTTCCAAGTGTGAGGTAATGAACTATTTGTCTCTAGTTTCAGTTGATTTCTTCACTTTTGAATTACGTAGAAGAAAGGAACTGAAGACTGGTTACCACGTTTGTGGTGAATCCAACTTGCAATATATTATGCTCGTGCTAGCAGCCAATGAACCTGAAACTTTTATTTTGATACTTAAAAAAAAAAAAAAAAAAAGATTATTTCAACAAGTTTCTAAGGATCCTACCTCTTTCTCGTGGCGAGGAGAGTGGTTTGGCTTGTTAAGCTTTATTTGGTAATCAATATAACAAAGTTACATGACACTTATTTGGAAGGTTTTACATTATATCAAGCATCATAATCTATGAAAACATGCCATCTAAATGACATCAAGTGATAAATGATGGCATTTTGAATCAAAACACCTACCACGAAGTGCTTTATTTTATACCTATCAACTTCAAATGTATCTTCTCTATTGATCGTTTGATGAAACCCCGAATTACTAAGTGCTACCTGATTGTATCCCCTATATCAACTTCAAATGTATCTTTCTTGAATCTTTCTTGAATGTTCTCTTATCACCTTCAAATGAATTTTTATTGGATTTTCTCTTATCTTCCTGTCACTAAACAAGGTATAGGAAACAGAAAATAGGCCGGGTACCGACAGGTTTATGGGAGATTTTTAGATATCATGCACTAATCAAGGGTAAGGATTTGATTTTGTAATACGCTTCAATACTAGACAGAATAAAACATTTTAAAAAAAATACTTGTCATAAAAAACAACTTTTGTATTTTATAATTTTATTTTCTGTCATCCAACCAAATGCTACCCTTTGCTTTTCAAAGAGCAAACACTAACAAGATAACCAACTGGTCACTATTTACTGATTTATTTAATTAAGTTATTTTTGGTTTATTTCTAAGCAAGTTATCACCATTCTACCCTTCTGAATAGAATAATAGCAGATCAAACCATTAAAACAGCCCTTTGAAAAAATCAAAACTTGCAGGTCAAGAAAGCCATTCTTGACCTTCAAATAGCATTCTTAGGATCCTACAAAACTTTCCTTATTTTACACCTTTTAGAAATGACAAACCCAAGCTTCCTCAGTTTCAGTCAATCATAAATTTGAATCAGGATATCCTATCCCTTCGTTGTTCTCCTGAAATTCCATTGAGCAGTTTTTAGACTGTTCTTCTTCAACATTACATTACACCTATTATATATTGATAATTTTTGAATGACGCGTTGTAAAACCCAAAACCAAAAATCTGCAATCAAAATCTTCCCTAACTAACAGCAGATAACTTTCAAGAAGTGGGATGCACCATGAACGAGTTTATATCAACAAATTAGTTACTAACTGATGATGAAACAGGTCAACTCAGATTCAAATGTCAAACATAAAAGGATTGAATATCACATATAATTCTTGAATGTCACATGAAAATACTTAAACCTAAAACAATTATTGAAGACATAATAGTATCTTGAAAGACAGGATTAAAATTAAGAAATGATCTACATGTAGGTAAACATTCAGTGCTACCTGATGGATGCTACAGACAAAAGTACATCATCTTTCTCCAGAACCACAGTATAAAATCCATGGTAATTTAGGCGAGCAAATTCTGACCTGAAGAGTATCACAAATAGAAGCCATTAATAACAACATAATTCGGGCTAATAATTCTTTCACTAGAAAAAGATTGTGAAAACTAAACAACAGGAGGCAACACAGTTGATCCATAATTTGCACTTCTTAAGAAGCAAGCTAGGTTGCAGAATGAATCTCTGAATCAAATGCCGATACAACTACAGTTAATATTATTGCATGTATATTTGATCTTGCAACTTCAACTACAGCCCGTAGGATATGCAACTAGCCATTAGATCTTCTTGTGAATGAATGCAACGTTATGAAGTCGGGCATCGGATTCATACATACAGAAGACTGCCAGATATGCATTTTAGATTATTTCATATTTAAAAGGCTATAATGGCAGGCTAACATTTATCCCATGGATCTTGATCATGTGCTCCTAACAGCAAAAGGTATGTCAACATTCATAGAACAATTTAAAAGTTGCACTTTATGGAAATGAGTCATGGCTTCAATTGTTTGACGCAGCACAAAAACACACAAAATTGTCTGTTCCTCAGTTTTTCTTATTAAAACCATAATTGTTTCAATTGGTTTACCAATAATTAAACCACAATCTCAACCAATTCATGAAGCACCCTCATCCAACAGAAAAAACTTGTATCATCTCTTTGTTTGCTGTTACAACAAAGGACATGTTAGTGATCCGCCAGCATATACCTCCATAATGATAAGCCTTGATGGAATTGGAATTTAGATTAATGCTTCGTTTGTTTGCGAAAAATATTATTCTTAAAAATAATTTCCCTTATTTTTTAATGTTTGGGTTACCAAAAAAAATTAAGTAAAAGGAAAATAAGTTACCAGTCAAAGAAAAATAACTTAAAAATATGGGAAAATAACTTCCCATTCTAAAAACGGGAAGTTATTTTTCAAGACTTGAATACCTATCAAATATAGAAAAAGAAAAAAATCAAATATAATATTACCACTTCTATGTAATATTGTATAATTTAGGAAAAAAATTTATTACAAACCAAATACGAAAAATATTTTTCAACTATTTTTCTAGTATTGTAGCCAAACATCAAAAAATATTATATTTTGCTAGAAAATATTTTTCTGAAAAATATTTTTCAGAGACAATATTTTACTTAAAACAAACGGAGCCTAAGAGTTAGAAAATTACAGTATCATGATTAAGCAAGTAGAATTTGGGATTGGACCAAAGATGTCAAGAGAAAGAGCTGGCTGCTTCATGGACTCTATCAGAGGTTGTAGTCTCATGCAGTCTTGAGACAGCAACTTAAATTTTAAAAATAGGACGGTTTGGAGAGATTTATTTAGTAAAAAGCACAGGAAGTTTTAAGAGGGAGGGAAGGTAGGATACACGTACATTGACGAGGATCAAAGGGTAACTTGAGGACAAAAGGGACAAGAGAGAATTTTCAATTCTGTTCAAAGCGACATAAACAGTATCCAGGCACTGTAACACTAACCCTATGCATGGCAACAAGAAATGAAAGGGAAGGGAAGAGAATAAAACCCATATATTTTGTTGTGTTTGTTAACTTGAAAATAATTAATAAAGGGAAGATAAGGGAAATATTTGAAAAAAGAAATAAAATTTTAAATTGCAATGTATTTTGGGAGTTGAAATTTTTTACACCCCAAAGTGGGGAATAATGATTTTCACCTTATAGGAGGGGAATGATTCCCTTCCCCTTCTAAAAATTTTTAATAGCCAAATAGAATGAAAATTAATCTTCCGCCTCTTCCCTTCCCTTCCCCTTACATTCCCCTCAATCCATGCACAATCCAAAAGAAATAGAAATATGAGCAGACACAAATTTTTTCACAAATAATTCCCAAGGACTGTAATGTGAAGTTTTGGAAATCCTAAATAGGAAGAAAAATTAAGGTGCTTTCTATGGTTGGATCTTGGGAGTTTGTTACTTTTTTGTACTTCACTTTGACCACAAAAGGAGTTTTATTGATAAAGATATTCTTCCTTGTAAAAAGTTACAAAAGAATCTCCCGTGAAGAATACAAAATTCATAAATAGTGCCTTTATTTTTATGACAGCAATCTTAACATAATAATAAATGAAACTCTTACTTATATTTTGCTAATTTTGTATAAGATATGGTAATTATTTTTTTAACATGCTGTCACTTTCTAAACAGTAAAGCTGCTAAAGCCTTTGACCTTTCCTGATTAAGTCCCTCCAGAAACCTTCTCTTAGCATTCTTCTAATTTGGCATTTCTCAATGCAGATGTTCTAAAAATGAAATGTTGTCTCAAGCCAAGGGAAATTGCAAGATAGATAATATGCACAAGTGATAGCCGAAAAAAGGAGATAATTTTGGAGGAAAAAAAATTACAAGAGCTAACATGCTCACCCCCAGTTGTATAGAACATGAGGTATCATGTCTATGCCAGTTCTTGGGTCTACCATAGATTGAAAGCATTCTTCCATAATAGTAAGAGCAACAGCTAACTTTGAGTTGCAATCTGCCTTAAGGGCAAGTCGTTGAGCAGAATGAACCTTTTGGTCCTCGTCAATGCATTTAAGCAGTGTCCAACAAAAGCCATCAGCAATATGATTACTGATGCCCACACGAGGATGAAGACCCGAGTAAACCTGTATCATGTGAACCAAGATCTTTAGTCACACTGACATACATCATATACGATTACTGTTCATTCACAAAGCACAGCTTAACCTATATTATACAGATTAGTTACCTAAGTGCTAGATTAAGTTCAATCAGCCAACATACCAATTACATCTCATCTTTGTCTAGTGAAAGCAAGTCTATCTCCCAATAAAAATCATCTCAAGAAGTATTATTTAACACAAAAACAACAAAAAAAAATGTCAGAACATCTTGGATCAATTGTGGTGGACATAGACATCATATAGAGCCCCTAGGCCTGAATTGGTTCAAAATGCTCTACTTGCTAGAAATTTGAGTTCCTAAGCTGCTATTTCCTGGGAAGTAGGATTTAGATGTGCAAAATTCATATTACAACTTCCTAGAAATTTCTTTATAGTTCATTTTCCTATGAAGGATTGTCACAAAAGACAACAATACCCATCATCAAATTAAAATATAGCAAATGTGATTTATGTATAATTTGTTAGCTAATTTTTATTAACAGCCGCCAAATTTGAATATTGACTAATGGTTTTACAAAAAAGAAACCATGAAATGTGCAAAAATGATCAAGAATCTAGGGCAGCAGAAAGAGCATATAACATTAGGAGAAATAATATAGATAATTAAAATAATTTAATAATTTTGTGAGTTGCTATTTAGTTAATTTAAGGTAAACTAGTCATAATGGTTTGCAGATCCTATAAAGAAGAAAAAACAATTAGGCATTGTTATCTCTCATTTTAAATTTTCAACTGAACAATCACCAATGCTCTTGGGAAGTGCAATTTATATGGGCCCAGCTCAAGTAAAAGAAACCATGAAATGTACAGAAATGATCAAGAGTCTAGGCCAACAGAAAGAACATATAACATTAGGAAAAATAATATTAATAATTAAAATAATTTAATAATTCTGTGAGTTGCTATTTAATTAATTTATGGTAAACTAGTCTTAATGGTTTGCAGATCCTATAAAGAAGAAAAAACAATTAGGCATTGTTATCTCTTGTTTTAAATTTTCAACTGAACAATCACTGATGCTCTTGGGAAATGCAATTTATATGGGCCTAGCTCAAGTTATGTGCTATACGAATTGGACTCCACTTCCCACGGATGTGGACTAAGTGTGTGTACCAAACAAAAACTATTTGTTCACTCATGTACTTTCCCGAAGAAAATAAGGCCTAGGTTCTAAAAGCTGTTATACTTTAAATTCACCAAAATGCCTGCAGAGGGCAATGTTTTTATAGAGACCAAACAGGATTAAATAGATTACTAAAACAACCCATTGACATTTATTCAAATGGTCAAAATTAGCAAATTTTTAATCTTGATGTTATAATTATGAACCTGGTACATTTTGACGGACCAAAGTGTTCTGCAAAGTAACAATTCAAAGACTAAAGTGCAAATGAATCTTAAAGTTTTAGGGACCAACATGGAATCTAACTTTGAACGTTAGGGACTGAAGTATATGAAAATTAAAAGTTTATAATCAAACACCAAGTATAGTAATTAACAAAGCTCAAAGACCAAGAGAAGTAATCTCGAAATAACAGGGACAAAAGTGTATATTATGCTAAACCTTAGGGAAATATTAGTAGTTTACCAAACAATAACACAGAGGTGCTATTCCTATTTAAAACATAAATTACTTATTTGAATAAATGTAACCTAGGTTCCCTATTTGTAAAACACACACACACACATAATACATATATATATATATACAAGAAACCCCTATTGTGGAAGGGGTAAAATTAAAAAAGATAAAAGGGAAGGACGGAGAAATATCAAATTTGTCCAGATTTTCCTTGTTGGGCTAGACATTGCAGAAAAGGCAAAGCAAAATTCAAAACTTCCTTTCATATTATGAAAATAGTAAAAACTAGTTATTTATTTTCTCTTTCAATGAAAACAGACTTCTAAAACAAAAAGAGAGGGAGCTGAATGCAACAATTGTATAAAGAAGGGGTCCAAGGTTTTTTTTCTTTTAAAGAGATTTTATGCTGACAAGAATGTTGAACAAGGTATGGGATTGAACAGGCAATTACTACAGAGAAAAAAGAAACATCAGAAGCAAGCTGCGACAGAGGAAGCATAAAAGGATGGTTCTCTCCAAGGATTAACAGATTTCTCAATTTCACTGCAAACAGCAAGATTCAATGTTTCATAAACCAACATTTATAAGATCTTCCTCGACAAGTTCTCAAACTAATCAAAATACATAAGCAGTGAAAACAGACGAAACTATGAATTGACTACATGATCTTTGATTTGAAATAAATGAAAAAAGAAAGTTAATAACCAGAGAGCGATAATGGATGAGGTAAAAAAAAAACACCCTGAAAAGAGGACCCAAATCAGTAATAGAGTAGAAATTGGTTCTAAGCCTGATTTGAAATAAATGATGTGCAAGAAATCCATTCGTTTCTATTAAATGGATTCAATTGAATTACTATAGAATTTATCCATTTGGAACAAATTTTAAAGTGACAGAATTCATTTGAAATCTATTGTTTAGATTGGATTTGGAATAAATGCAAAGTAAAAAAAATCCCCACTTTCCCATTTTAGCTTCACCCTTGCTTAAAAAGAGGGAACTTTGAGATAGTTTTGGATTTACAACAGTAAGTTTCATTAAATGAATTGAATTCTTGCAAAATCATGCCATATTTAGTATGATATCAGTTCTTTTAAATCACTTGATTTTTTAAGCAGAAAGAATTGAACTCAAGTAAATTTCAATCAAACATCAGAATTGACTAAACTAAATAGAATAGAATTGAATTAAAATTCTTGCATTTTTAGAGCTTCCAATCCAAACACACTATTTCTGAATTGAAATAAACTACCTCTTGACAGCTTCCACCACAAAACCAAGTATCACAAGTCACTCCTTTCCATATAGTTTTCTTTTTCCAGCAAGAATCATGATCTGTAAAAATGTAAATTACCACGTAATTTAGAAGCCCAGACTGACAGGAAAGCATCATAAATTAGGTAAATTGAATGCCATACGGTCCTTGGTACCATTAAGTGAGGAATCAATCATAAGCCATGTAGAGTCCATTTGACATAATAAGTTCGAATCAAGAAAAAATTGATGACTTGCAGCAATGTGCTAAACAAGTTCATGTAGAATCAAATGCAAGAAGAATTTAATACCTAGATTTTCCAATAAAAAGGAACAAAAGCTAAAGGTTGACAAAGATGGCAAGGATGTCCTGTTCCAATAGTCCAGAAGATCTCTGATTCTAATGAGGTTTCTAGTACCAATTACTAGGAAAATAAGCATTTATAAGTTTCACATTTAAAATTTGGTACAAGTGACTGTCAACTTTCACTAGTATACAGAATCATAATCTACAAGCTGCTACATCCCTTGGAAAAATTTCTTACAGCAACAAAAAGGTTCACGAATTTAACATGCACATTATGAATCATGAAATTTCGAGCTATCCACAGGCTTCAGATGCAAAAATAGAAAATGATAAGAAACTGAGCAATAGTGCTGCAAAATGAAGGGATGAGAACATTACATTTGTGCTCGCACTGTGAACATTTAAATGCACCAGAATAATTGGAAGCCTCTTTATCATTGACCAAATCACCACATATCCAACAGGTGCAGTTTGGGCAATACCAGCTTCCTTCAGGGAGCTCCTGTGGTAACAAAAATAGTTGATTAGTTCGGATAGCTTAGACTGAGTACAATCTTGAACTCCCTAAGCCCTAGTTCAGGTATCTTAGACTGAATACAATGTTAAAGTCCATAAGCCCTTAATCACATATTCCACTCAGAGTCTCAGAACATTGAAGCCAAACTAATAGATGTTGAGAACATGGACACCATAGCTTTGAACAAGAAACACAACCATTCATCTGCATCCTTACTTGACAATAAATAAATAAATAAATAATCCAAAGGCAAAGTAAACCAGAATAAAAGTTTTCACAGCATTCAAATGCATAATGCCAAGGTAACAAACTTACTGGAGCATATAATTTGAACTACTATCCTCAAGTTGGAAAAAAAAGGAAAGTGGTGGGAACTAAGATTTGGTACTCTTTGCCAAAGACACAAATAGTAATTCTTTTAACAGCACACAGATGCATAATGTAGAAATAGCACATATGTTAAAACAAATAAATAGAAGCTGTAATTTAGAAAT
>CATIWO010670083.1:0-12327 GCA_949673435.1 Macaranga tanarius
TAGCTCTTGAATTTGGCCTTTCAATATTGTTCCTTCTTCTGTGTAACAGTCTATTTTTCTGAGTAAAACTCAAACTTTTGCTCATTTGGGTATCTTTAGTTTGTTCTAAAGTTTGTTGCTTGCCATGGTCTTTCTTCTTTATCTGCCTCAGATTGTAGCATCACAAACTCAAAGATATTCTCATAATATCCACTGTCCTTTTGATGATACTCAAGTAAGCCTTTTTTTTTCATCATCTTACAAGGCCTTCTTATCATGAGCATTGCAGGCAACGCTAAACAATGTAATGCTTCTATAATTATTGTTGGTGCAATGGTTTCTTATAAAGGAACCAGGCACAGATGTGTGCTAGAGATTGGGCAGACACAAATTAAAAATAAAACTAACACCTCTCAAAGCATTGATTTGTTTGTTAATTAGAAAAAGAACCCAAAACAAACATGACCAAAAAAATATATATATCCATTTATCTTCTCCATCAGTTGTCTTAACGAAAACACTTGGAGAACTCTATACGTAGTACTATTAACTGTTCGATAATTAGTATTCTGATCCACATCAATATCTTCAAGGACTGTGATAGAAGTGTAACTAATGTATGGACATTTATTTTGAGGACTAATGCTAAAACTGGTATTTTTCTCATGTTTGTAAGGTTTTTATATTAATCAATTGAAAGTTTTTAGTATTGCTATTGCCTATTGAACTGTGGCATTCATTTGCAAGAATCTGACCTAATGGAGAAATATTACTTTGGCTGAATTTTTCTCTCTTGTTGAATATTTGAATTTATAGATCGGTATAAAAAGTAATTCTGAAAATAGTATGTTCCTTCCACAAAGCTTTAATTGCACAGCAGTTGTATTTTTATTGATCAAGAATTTGTTACTACGCAGATGGGTCCCTTAGAAGAGAAGGTGGACCTTGATTGTGATGAGAAAATTCCGTTTAGCTCATCACCTGTTGGGATTAAGGTGCATCCTTTTAGTTTTGAGACAGCCAATGTGGGTGCTCCTGCATATGTGGTTAGCTCATGGGTTTTTAAGCGAATGCGAATGAGTTCTCTCAGGAGTGTTTACATTGTCTTAATTAAAGCAAAGATAAACATGTTGCTACCGTTTGGTCCCTTGGCAATTTTGCTTCATTATTTTACTCGAAAGCATGTAAGACAAAGATACTCTTTATTTTCTTCATTTTCAATTATACGAAGATAAAGAAAAAAAAACAGAAAGTTTAGTTTTGTTGAGTAAAGAAGGAACAAAAGAGGAAATTACTAGGCAGGAATTATACTTCATGTTATAATTTATGATTACGTGGAGAACCATTATCAAAATGTTGGATACTTTATTATCTGTTTTCTAAAACCTGTTTTGGGTATATTTTTACATTTTTTTCATGGTTAACATGTTTCAGGGATGGGTCTTCATCCTCACCTTACTGGGCATCACACCTTTGGCTGAGCGTCTAGGTTATGCAACCGAGTAATTATCCACATTTTAAATTAATTGGGTTGAATAACTAGTTAATCTATTATTTCACTTATTGCAATTCTAATACACTAGTTTATTCTTGAATGGTGCAGGCAGCTTGCTTTCTACACTGGACCAACAGGTAGCACAATCTTAGATGCTGACAAGCAAACTTAGGATGACTATTCTTTGGCCAGGAACAGAAGCTTTTGATGCCTTCATTTCCTGCGCATCTACAGATTAACATCATATTCTATTTCCTAGACAGTTTCTCTCATCGTAGTTAGGGTCCTTACTTTGACATGTGCATTTCTGTCCTATGACGCGTTCATATTCAATTTCTTGCAAAGTCTGTGATTTGTGTCCTATGATTAGAAGCTTTGCTTATTCTCTTTTGATAACAAACATTTGTAGAATAATCTCTTGATTCATCATCCCTTCACTACAAAAGTTACCTCTTGGTTGACTCTAGTTGATTGTTCATTACATGGGGCAAGCCAGAATGGTCAATCCAAACAATTAGGTTCTCAGTGCTTTTAAAGCTTGAGCACTTGATGAATTTTAGGATTTGCTGGGGGTGGCAAAGAAGTCAGGATGATATTGCTTACAAGATCGGGGCTGGATAACTGGAGTGGGACTTTCTGATGGTGTATTATCTCCTCATAGAATCAATGATAAGTTGACGAGGGAGTTTTATAAGATCACAATTTGGTTAATTATGATCTCTATTCAGGGGTGCTAGATGGTGTAGAAATAGCTTGTGCATAAATAGAGACAAAGAAGCTCAGATTTATATTTGGAAACATAAAGGATTTGTAGGGAAGTTTTGCATTCATAAGAAGTGGGATCAGCACCTATTACAAGTGAATTAAGAGATGTTTGATTAACATTGTTTACGTATTTCTCGTGTAGATGGACTGTACATAAGTTTGGAGGATTGAAGGTTAATCAAGAAAGATATGCACGGATTCAAAGTAGTTCAAACGGATTTAACAACTTTAGGCTGAGCAAAATGGAGGAAAATTCTATATGGCATCCTTAAGCAGTTACTGAGTTAAATGACTGTCTTTTTTTTCCCCTAAGCTTCTGAATTGGGTATCTCCCTGCTAATTTATTAACATGTGTGTCATCAAATGTCCTAAAGCTACAAATTTAGATATGTGCTTTAGAAGTGAAGAGGTCATCCCCAGTGCTTGAGGTTCCTGCTTTGTTGGAGTTGGGAGGATCTTTTATTAGGAAGTGTTTGATATAGCAATAGTTCAGATTTGGTGGTATAAGTTTTTGTGCTACCTGGTCATTTATCCCATGAAAGCTGTTGATTAGTTATGTTATGCAATGACGTTACTTTAATCTTATGGACATGGGAAAGTTAATTCTTCCTCCATTGATGTAACTTGCTATTGGTGTGACTTGCTAGCATCTAATTGTAGAGTGCAGTCTCAAATTCTTGATTGTTGTTTCAGTGTCTTTTACACAGAATTGATGGTTGTTTTTCTTGTATCCTTTATTTTGTCTGCAAGATTTTTTCTATTGATGACCTTTTTTCATCCTAATTCAGTATATCTATGGTCAGATAATTGATCTACTTTTATTAGTAAGCGTTAAATGAACAGTTTGTGTTTCATTTTCTGCAATAGGTCTTTTGCTCCCAAATAATTTCTTTTCAATCGTTCTTCATTTTGAGTACTGAATTTCTCTTCATGGGATTTTCAGTCGGTGGTCTTCTAAATGCTACATTTGGAAATGCAACGGAAATGATTATATCGATTTATGCATTGAAGAGTGGGATGATAAGGGTTGTTCAACAATCTTTATTGGGCTCTATATTGTCAAATATGCTTTTGGTGCTTGGATGTGCCTTCTTCACGGGTGGGATTGTTCACCACAGTAAGGTTCAGGTTTTCAATAAGGTATATATTGTTATCCTTATTTGGTTGATTTGTTTGTTACTTACACATTTGATTTATTGGGCTCTTTTGCATTTATATCATTCTGATGCCACATAATTCCTTACAATTACATGCAACAGGCAACTGCTCTTGTGAATTCTGGATTGCTGTTGATGGCCGTGATGGGAATAATGTTTCCTGCTGTGCTTCACTTCACACACTCAGAGATTCACTTTGGCAGGTCAGAATTGTCTCTTTCAAGATTCAGCAGCTGTGTAATGCTAGTGGCATATGGGAGCTACCTTTTCTTTCAACTGAAAAGTCAACATGATCTCTACAGACCTGTTGATGAGGTTTTAGTCTTTTTCCTCTATTTGATGCTTGATTATGATTTTTTGAGTTTGGGTTTTTCCCTCTATTTGATGCTTGATTATGATTTTTACTGAGTTAGCTACTGGAATTTGTTTTATTTCTGCAAAATTAAGAATGCTATGCATAGATAATGAATAATGTAACCAGATCTCAAACATTTGGAAATAGTCATAGATTTCAGCTGCACAAAGTTAGCTTTAATTTTATAGTTTTATACTTGAGTTTCTACTTTTTATTAGCTTTTAAATTGATTTAAATGAGAATTAGAGAAAGCTGCAAGCTGTCTGCATCAATAAGGTTGCAAAGGCTGGTTTATGTGCGGTCTGCTGATTCTTTTTTTCCCCAAATGAGAAAGTAAAACAATTTCTAATGGTTATTCAAAACATGTTGGTATTCAGTAATTCAGTTCTAACTAAATAAAGCTCACTGGAAGGTTGTATATGATGTCTCCTGGGTGTGAAATCAGGTCTGATTTTATCGTACAAGTGTGATATTTTTTTCAGGTAATGTGTGTGGAAATTTATAGTAAATTTGGTCTGGGTAATTGAAATTCACAGATTGGATGGAAGTCCGCTGGAAGCAAAGCTGTATCCTAGGCTCATGTTTCTTTGAAAATAACCTGCATGTGTATGTTCTTTATGTACAAAATATTCTTGCAAAATTAAATTAATTTTTGCTGTTTTGTTGCAAGAGAAAAGAAAAGGGAACTATACTTGTGTGTTTGGAGTACATTGGAAATCTGGTTTTCTTGTGATACCAAAATCCTTGAAAATATTTGGATCTCTGACATCATTTTTATTTTTTTTACATTTAAATTTGATCTGGAGAGGATTATAGAAAGGTGTAGGGATCCAATGGTTATTGAGTGTGGCAAGAGGCAGAAAGTAGAATAATGGGTTGGTGGTACTGTGGTAACTTAAAGGTTTCCATCATTTTTTTTTCAGAATAAGGTTTCCATCATTTTTGAGTTTGTCAAGTTCCAGAAAGTTGGTTCCTGTATGAAAATTAAGTTCTTTTATCCTTGTCTAGGAAACTATATATATATATATACTGTGAGTACTAATTCAATATTGAGTGATGTAAAGCCCAAGTACTTAACCTGAACCATAAACTGACTTATATAAGTTTTAGAAACTGACTAGAAAAGAGGGCTGCCGTAGTGCTCATAATGCTGAATGAAAAGAGAAATCCATTTAAAGAAGGAAACCTACTTATTTTTGTAACTAAATCAAATTAACCACAAATAAGCTAGCCACACAAGATGCTTTTTTTTTTTTTTTTTTAAACTGAGGAATTGATGAAGCACAATGGTATCAGTTTAGAAAAAATGAGTGAATCTTAATGCTCAAGCACTTATCTGTCACGTCAGATGATGGGAAGCTTGGTTGAATACTCAACTAGGCAATAATAATCTTGTTCTTAAGTTCCTAATGCAGGAAATTTTATCTTTAGAAAGTAGCTTCAAAGTTATATTTAGGAGCCTTGATATATATATTTTCATTAATTTAGTTTTTGAGTTATTTTGATTCCTGTGCTTGTAGGTTTAGGTGCAGTTCTTGAGGCTATTGTTTTATAGGTTGCAAATCAATTAGAGTCCACAATATTAAGGCTTGTTGTGTTAATAAAGTTTCTTGCCATGGTCGCCTCTTGATCTATGTGACGTGATTCTCTGCTAAGATGTTACATCTGTGGAACCTTAACTTGTGATGCCCAAGGAAGTTTAGTTGTGAGCCTAAATTCTTTATCTATTAACTTCACAGTATCATTTACTGTAATTATTCCTCTGTTACTGTTAATGGATATTGTTCATCAGTTACCTTTCTCGGCTGCTATTCACAGTGCCTCTTTTTAAGTGGTCCTCCATGTCTGTTTTTAAGTTGGAAACTCCCCAAGACTTTCATATTCTAGAACAGAATGCTACATGATTTGGGTATTTTGTTAATACATTTTTATTTATAATGCATCTAATTGTTCTATCTTTGACATTTACAGGGAAGGGATGTTGAACAAGATCCTGTTGAAGAAGAGGTACCTGAAATAACTCTATGGGAAGCAATTGGTTGGCTTGCAATTTTGACTTTGTGGATATCCATATTGTCTGGATACCTTGTTGATGCAATCCAGGTAGATTTTTGTTTGTTCCTTTTGATGTCATCCAGTTACCTTTGCCGATATCCATTTTGGGAACATCCTACAAAATAGGAACCTTTATAGGAAAAGTTTAGAAATTAGATAAATTCAGAAAGGAAATTGGGTATGCATCTCAAGTTGGGCTGTTTATTGGTTCTTCACATCATGTTTATAAATATTTCATTTTCTTTCTAATTGGTACACAAAATCCAATGTAGTTATGCTCTGCTGAACTCTGTGAGGTTAGCTACGTGAAACTCTGTCATCTGCTGTCTCCAGAATTCTTCCTTTATCAAAGTTGTGGTGACAATATCTTTTTTCATGGTCTCCACAGTTTTAAACCCAGAGCACAGCCATCTTTTCTCTATCTATGTTTCTTCATATTTTTTCCAGTTGGCTTCTTGTATTTTACTTAACAGGTCGATTTATCTTTTTCTTTCTGTTGCTTCGTAACTTTCTATTGCAGGTGACCAAATAAAATCATTCTTGTCTTTCATGCTATTTCTTTTTTAAATGATATAGCTAGATTCATCTTATAAAATATATGTTTTCTCCTAGTACAATTAAAAAAACACTTTCAAATTCTGTTGGTATAATTGCACTCTTCTTGTGGGTAAAGAGATATGGATGGAGTCCTGCTCAGTGAAACAAACACTTCAAATTCTGTTGGTATAAGTTTGCGCCTTCTTATGGGTAATTGATCCAAGGTGGAAAATAAGATTTTTTTGGTCATTTATTAGCTAACATCCTGAATTTCATCTTCATTGAACTTGCACCTGTCAATTCTGAATTGCCGTTATTTAAAACCATGATAATGTTATTAGGAATTAGCATAGAGCTTGTGATATTAACATTATGAGGCTTTATAAGAATCTTGGGGAAGCACTCATTTATCCATAACTTGATTTATTTATCTACACTTTTCTGCTTAAAATAGATCATAGACCAAATATTGAAAAGGAAATAAACAGAAGCACAGGTTGGTCATTGTGATGGCTGTGCATGTATTTCAGCAATAATGCTGGAGTGCTGTTTATGTTTAGTTGCATATTGGTTACTCTGTGTGTGTGTGTTTTGTTTTGTTTTTTTTTGTTTTTTTCCATTCCCCTGATGGTTTGTTTGTCCATATTTTTCTTATCATATCAATAAGAATCCAGAAAATTTTGTTCAATAACTTTAAGTTTATTTTGAGCTCTTGGTTACTTGAATTGCTGTTTTTTTTTTCCTTCAGGGAGCTTCCGACTCATTGAACATGCCTGTTGCTTTTATCAGTGTCATCCTCCTTCCAATTGTAGGCAATGCTGCTGAGCATGCAAGTGCAATCATGTTTGCCATGAAGGATAAGCTTGTTAGTGCTACAATTATTTTCTTGTTTTTGGAATGCAAATATAACTGTTGTTTATCTGGCTTATATATTTTGGTGGCTCGCTTTTTCTTTAGGACATTACACTTGGAGTTGCAATTGGATCATGCACGCAAATCTCAATGTTTGTGGTAAGTTTCTGAATTATTTAGTTCATTACTGAATTTTTATTGCCCATTGCTAAATTTGATATCATCCATTTATAGTAGAATAAGTTTTGGTTAAGTTTTACTGATGGATCTTCAGCAAGTTCTTGAAAAATGTCCTTTGGATAATAGACAGTAGGATGGCAATATTTGTTCTTTAGCTTCTGTATGCTAATGACTTATTTTGTTGCAAAATGTAGATCCCCTTTTGTGTCGTCATTGGGTGGGTCATGGGACAACCAATGGACTTGAACTTTCAACTTTTTGAGACGGCAACCCTTTTTATCACCGTGTTAGTTGTGGCATTTATGTTGCAGGTTTGCAGAACTTGTTTCTTATCTTTTTTATTGAAAATGTTTATGTCAACATAATTTTTTTACTTGTTTCTTATCTATTTTATTGAAAATGTTTATGTCAACATAATTTTTTTTTCCCTGTAATGTTTGCATATATGAAGCATCATTTGCACTATTGACAGTTGTGTATGTTGCTGCACTTGTAAATATGACTTTACTTTCACAATTATGATACGTGAAGTTTCTAAAAGATTGCATTATATCTATTGCGATCTGTATCTATTTCATAGGAACTGAAAGATGTTTTTAAGGTTGTGTAATTCAAAGTGGTCTATAATATGTTGGAATGTGGAAGACCTTGAAGCAATTGGGGGGGGGGGGGGGGGGGGGGTGTTCAGGCATGCCAAAGAGAACAGATGAATTATAAGAGACATCCTATCTCACATTTGAGGGAGTTAAATTATAATAGAGCAAAATATAGAGAAAATCACAATATTTGTGTTGAAGACCACTAATTCTGCATGTCAGAAAAATCCAAATGTACCCTAAACAACCAGTGTTAGAAGGATAAGGCAGTAAAAAAATTTTATGCGCTTGATGATGTGATAACTCATGCATGTAATAATCTGTTTCTGATTTTGAACAAACTTAGACTTACCTGAGATCACGCAATGCTGGTGGCTAATAAAGCTGTAGAGATTCTAAGAAACATGGGAGGGCGATTATTATCAAACTAGTTTCTGAGAAGGCACATCAAGTCTATTAATTTCCCAGACAAGGTCATCCTGGTCAAGAAAAAGTTTTATTCATTGACGGAGGTAGTAGATTAATTTGGTAGATCTAGTCAACAATGCAGGTTTCAGTATAATATGTCTTTTGCATGTGGCCTTCATGGAAGAACTAAGATAAAATCATTTTGATATGTTAGAAAGTATAGGCCTTGGTAGCAAATAGAGGAGCCAAGTATCAATCAAAGCAACAACTAATAATTGCAGTTTAAAATAAACTGGCCAATAAAAGAATGTTATGGTTCCAAATTTGAAATCTAGTCACAGGACTGTTTAGAGATCTTTGAAATGCCAACTTGATACATTAATTGAACTAATAATTTGTTTACCAATGCACTATTGGTTTTAGATGCTTAATCACCATTGCTGTTGTGCAGGAAGGGACATCGAACTATTTCAAAGGTTTAATGCTCATTCTTTGCTATCTCATAGTGGCAGCAAGTTTTTTTGTACATGTTGATCCAAGTGGTAAGTTGTTAAAAAATAATTGTGTGTTAGTTCTAGATGCTACATTTTGTACTCTTCTTGGCATTTCATTTGGCATCTTCCATCTGTCCTTGACGCACACAAACAAAAAGGCTCCAGAAAAATAAGATTAAAGAAACTTAGAATTGGGGTTTAGATTTACCATTGGTCAATAAGGGATGCTAATGAATCCATTCAAATAAATTAGCTGCTGCTTCCTGGTACAGTATTGTTATGGTTATTTTTGTTACTTTCATTTTTTCTACAGAAGCTTTTGCTCTTTTCCATCGTACAAATGAACTTGTAAGCAAAACTAGAATTGCAAACTTGCAAAATGTCCCACTTCACCTCTCTTAGCACTCTATTCTCGGAACTTGCTTTTCCTATTCAGATTCTTTAGGTTGAGATGTTAATCAGTTTTTGTTTATTGGGATTGCTTAAGGTTTAGTTTTAATATGTTCTCAAACTTGGGGGTTTTTCAAAATTAGACTTTAAAATTTCAAACATTTTGTTGAGTCTATAAGAACTCCAACTTGTACTAAACCAGTGAGGCCTGTCAATGGAAAATTTTTCTTAGGTGAAGATACATGGTTTTAATCCCTTGACAACGTAAAGTATTTACAAAGATAAACAAATAGCTAATACTGAAAAAGAGTTCTTGATAACCAATTGCCCTGGTTTATCTGGTTCCAATTCAAAAACATGGGGATGATATTCGTTGTTGTAAATTCAGAAAAAAAAAATCAATTATTGAAAGTTCTTTTAAATTGTTGAAATATAAATTTTGATCTCCTTGATTTAACTTCAATATTTCACATTCTGGTACAGATACAGAATAGATGGTGATAGCATTGGCTGAGGTATAATACTAGCGGAGTTTTACATGGAAATATCATGGGAGAGGCATTATTTAATACATCCTCTTTTCCCAGGGGCAAGGAGAAATAAATAAGGTAGAATGTTTGTTTTATGTAATCAGTATTTTGTTTGTGTAATCATTGTTTTTTTAGAATTCTTCTATTGATGTTGTTATGAACCCAAGATAAACCTACTAGATGACATTGTAGTCTACATGTGATTAGTGTATAATCAACCCTTGAAAAGAAGGGTTGGTGTTTGCTACATGTTTGACAAGAGGTTGCTAAGCAATTCTTTTGGAATATTGGGACATCAAGCTCTCTCTCTCTCATTTTTACAGTGATCAAATCCATTTGGTAAAACCGAAAGTGAACTTTCATTTGCACGTCAACCTGCAAATTTCAACATTATAAATTTCTCAAATCTGTTCTTCCATTCCAATCAACCATCACCATCACCACCACCTCCAATTTTCTTTTCCTTTCTGCCGTAACATTTTCATAGAAGGTCCTGAATGAAAATAACAGTTCATGATCCAACTGTTCCATTCTCCTTGTAGAAGTAAACAAAAAAGTATATATATATTTTTAAAGAACCTAAGTTATATTACTCTTTTTCATCTCTCTCCCATAATAAAATAAATGTTCAATGCATACTTTTCCTTTGTAGCACAAAAGCATCATCTGTCCACAAATTTCTGCATTATAAATTCTCAAGAATCTAACCTTATAAATTTGATAGATGTTATTTTATAAAAACTTCCAATTTTTTTTTTCTCAATAAAACAATGTACTGAATAAAATAATAAGTTGTAGGACAAAATCAACTAAACACCTAAAAATGACATTTATCTCTGAAAATAGTTGTAGAAATGATTTCCATGTGAAAGATATATATATATATATCATAATGGTAATTCTTACAACAGTTTTAAATTGGATTGAAAAGATAAAATAAATCTTAGAATATCTAAAAATTTCTAGTAACATGCAAAGTTAGTGTTCAAATTAATAAGATATTTTTGGTGAAAGAAATTATATTCCAAAATAAATCAAGAATGAGAAGCAGATGTTAAATCTTAATTGACCATGAAATGATTGTTACAAAATGAATTTATTCCGCTTGATTACGAGCCTATTTTATTTCAAGAAAATTAGCTATGAAGTTGATGAAAAAGTGATGGAAAAAATAGGACTTATTAACAAAGATCTAAAAGTTAAAGTGCTGCTGCTAAAGAAATTGATTTTGTGTGAAAACTGATTAATTTTATTCACATATAACCAGCTATATATATACAATTACCTTCCTAAAATACAATGATTTGCTTTCTAAAATACAATGATTTGCTTCCTAAGCTATGTACACATTATAGGAAAAATACAACTGTAGTATAATTGAGAATTCCTATGATTATGCTCTATCATGCCCCAACAAGCGCAAAGATCCGGATAGGATACCAAGCTTGGACCTGTGAGATTCAAATAGCTTCCGAGCGAGCGGTTTTGTGAGTGAGTCTGCAAGTTGGTCTGTTGTATAGACATGGGACACACAGAGTAATTTCTTAGTGATAAGGAAACATCATCACAATAAGAAAATAATTTTGTAATTTCTTATTTCACAAGATCTTTTCTATTATTGTTTTTCATTCCTATTTTATTGATTAGCTTCTTCTTTAGGACATACTGTTACTTGTATAAATTCTTCCCTGGTTAATGAGAATGTGTGTGGAAATCTTCTACCTTAATATTCTTAACTCTATCACTTAGTAACTTGATCACGCACAAAATGGAAATCAATGGCAACATGCTTCATGCGATAGTGAAAGACAGGATTAGAGCATAAGTATGTTGCGCCTACATTGTCACAGTAGAAGGTAGGAGGACTTGGTAACGGAAAACCAAGTTCATGGAGAAGATGAGTTAACCAGTTGACTTCAGCTGTGGTGGAAGCAATGGCCCTGTATTTAGCCTCATGCCTCTCTTGCTTTTTTTTCCTAACTATAACTGTCACGCCTTACCCTTAAATTAACCACTAATACTAAATTATATACAGTAACCATAGTTATTAAATTCTTAATATAATTAATGAGCTTTTAAGGTTATAATACAAACACTTAATGACATAAATGAAACCTGTACAAATTAAAACCTTTCATTCTTACATCGATATTCTTACTTATGAACTCATCTCAATACAAATAATGATATCATCGCTTAGATAATATTTTTCTTAGAATTTCTATGCCAATTCCTCACCATTTTAATCATATACATCGATTCACAATTAAACTCGAGATGGCAAAATAATAACATCATAATATACCAAGATCAGAGATATATATCATAAGTACTGTGGTGCTAACCATCCATCCATACAATAAATATACATCATCATTAATATATATACAATCAGAGTACTAGATGCTAATACAAATAATATAAGATACATCATCATTTGCCCTAGCATCTAACCCCAAAGTCATCGGATCTCCTGTCCGGCATAAAATGGTGATGGTGGTAAAGATAGTAACAGCAGCACAAGTCCAGGCCCA
>CATIWO010670278.1:0-10961 GCA_949673435.1 Macaranga tanarius
ATCAATAATAATAATAATAATAATAATAATAATAATAATAATAATAATAATAATAATAATAATAATAATAATAATAATAATAATAATAATAATCATCATCATAATAATAATAATAGCAATGATCTAATATTAATAATAAAATTAATAAAAATGTTTTGTTAATAATTTATATATTATTTTTAAAACACAAAACATACTAATTTTTATCATATATTATTATTCATATATTACTTAATATATATTACTTGATGATATAATAAAACTACATAATTAAGTTTACTACTATTTATTAATATTTATATATTATTTATTAAATTAATATTCGGTAACATATTCGGTTTTTGGTTTGGTACATTTTCGGTATGGTTTGGTACTGTTCTCGATTTGATTTTTTTTTTTAAAAAAATCCAATACCATACCAAATTAGTCAAAAAATTTGGTTTGATTTGATTCGGTACGATTTTAATGTCTTTTCGGTTCGGAGTTTTTGTTCGGTTCAATTTTTTTTTCGTCTTGTACTCAGCCCTAATTTAAAGTCTCCAAAAATAAATTGGTTTGGACACCAACACTTAGGGATGTGTAGAATTTGATCAAAATCGATTAATCAAACCAAACCGAGTATAATCAATTTGGGTTAGTTCGATTACATATAAGCATAGTTCAGTTGCGACATAGAAATATAAAAAGTGCTTAATCGGTTTGGTTAGGGGTTTTGAAAGTGGAAAACCAAAACAAACCAAAACGACTGACTATAATCAATATTATATATTTTTATGTAAAACAGTACCCTTTATAACCAATCATAAGTCCTAATTCCTAAAATCTTTTAAGTTATAACCCTAAATTTTCTGCTAAAGTGGCAATTTGCCCCCTAAATTATCATTCAATGTACAATTAACCCCAAAATTAACTTTTTGGGCTAGTTCACCTAAATAAATTCTAATTTTGACAATTTACCCCTTATTTTCACTAAAGGTGGAAAGAGAACTCTCTTGCAAAAAAAAAATATATATTTATATTTTATTCAAACAAAAACAAAGATAAAACTTAATCTTCTTTTAACCTTATCCTTTTTTCATTCAAAATCACCTTACTCCCAAGTCAAAAAAAAAAAAAAGTCACTCCCACTCAACCATCTCCCACTAGTATTGTCAACACTGTTACTCACCTTGTCCAACGCTACCTCCACCCACCTGCACAATGCAACCTTCACCCACCTTTACCAACATAGCCTCCATCCACCACCCTCTAGCCAGCAACACAGGTGCTGTTACTTATTCTTTTTTCTTATTTGTTTTCTCCTTCAAAACATCATACTACTGCGAGCAAGAACAACGCCAGTGAGGGGGATTGTGAAGGTATGATGATGTATGATTTGATTAAGGAGCCAGAGTTGTGGTCCTTTGATTTGCCGAAAAATGTATGCTAATTATATGGTTACAAAGACGGAAATGCCACTGGTATTGCCATAAGAAAGTTAGGATTCTGAAGAAGGAGCTCAGGAGAAGGAGGGCTAAAAGGAAATTATTGGAAGAGTAGCGGTTGGGTTCGAGATATGGTGGACTCTCGTGGAAAGGAAAGGTTGTGATTCAGACTAAGGCTAAGTTTGTGCTTTATTTGGGGATTTCTTTTCAAAATTCAATTAGAACTGATTGGGTTTTATAAGAGTATTCTATAATTCATGTTAAGATATGATTGTTATGATTTTATTTTTCAATTTGATTATAATAGTACAATCAACTGATTTTAATTTGATTTTATTATGATATGTGTTTGGATTGAATTAATGGCTTGTTTCTTTAATTCTTCTTCTTCATAACAATACCATTAAATTAATGCTTAATTTTATTACGTGTTTTTGTTGTTGGATTTTCTTGGTGGCGGTGTGGAGCGATAGTGGTGTTAAATTTAGTGATATTTGATGGTGTAGGTGGTGTTAATTTAGGTGAAAATGGAGTTAACTATGATGTGGTGGCGTTGGACGATGTGGTGGAGTTAACATATGCTTCCCTGAACTTGGCAATTTTTGCCATTTTGACATTTCTACTTACACTTTTATCATTTAAACACCCCAATTTGCATAAATCATAATTTATAAATCACTTTATGCACTATTGGTAAAACACATGAAATAATACGTCATTATACATATGGTGGTAAAATGCTAAATTTATGCAAGTATAAGAGACAAAGTGGTAAATTTATACAAGTGTTCACATATAGGTTATAGATAAATTAATATATTAATTTGGCAAAATTGAAAGTACAATGGGCAAAATGATAAATTTATGCAAGTACAGGTGTCTGCGAATGTATTATGTTTTTTTTTTTTTTATTGTGATGCATAGTAATGTTGAGTGATGATAATTTTTTAAAAGGAAAGAGAAGAACTATTTTGTTTAAATTATTTAATGGTTCACTTGTTTTAATAGGTTTTTGCTATGGTGCGAACGTTTGTATCTATACAAATAGAATTACAACTGTTAGATTAATTTTTATTTAATTACAACCATTAATTATATTGGTATATCAATACTGGAAACGTTTGTATCTATACAAATAGAATTACAACTGTTAGATTAATTTTTATTTAATTATTATTTAATTACAACCATTGATTATATTGGTATATCAATACTGCAAACGTTTGCAACTATACAAATAGAATTACAACTGTTATATTAATTTTTTTTAATTACAACCATTGATTATATTGGTATATCAATACCTGTAAAATATATCAATGATTATAATTAATTAACTTTTAATCTAACGGTCTTAATTTCAGTTGTATAGATACAACTATTTGCATCGTAGAATGACTTGCTTTAATAAGGATGTGATCTTTACTCTCTTAAATCTAGGGTGAATTCTAATTTTGGGTTAATTGTACTTTGGACTATAGTTTAGGGGGTGAATTGCCACTTTAGCCCAAAATTTTCTACCCAGCAGCCGCCCCCTTTCTCTTCTCACAAAATCTAATTCCTCATGTCCCCTTCACCTGTCACTACCGACACTTTACTTGACAGGCTTAAGATGATTTAATTTTTTTAGTAACTTGCTTTTCCCTTAACCGGTAGAAAACAAAAGGGTTTTTCAATCAACGGTCATGAATAAAGTCTCCAAATCTAATCTAACGGTAATTATCTTTGATGACACGTATCGCCGAAGAAAAAGAAAAAATCTGACGTCCGATATCAGATCCGAACTTTGCAAACGAAGCCTTGCACTCACTCCCTTGCTTCTGGTTCAGTTTCTGTTTCTTTATGGATTTAATTATTTCAGTGCTTTGTTTGTATCATTTATTTCTATTTTGGATGACAAAATTCAAAGTCCAATTTTTTAAAAAGTCGGGTATTTCATTTTTTTTAAAAGGGTAGTGATAAGTGTCTCTGTCCGAGATAATCTCGGATCGAGATAATTACCACTTTGGCCCCCCATTTTACAGGGGGCTAGAAATATTTGGGGGTTAAAAAATAATTTTATATGTAAAATTATTTTTTTACTCTCCAAAAAATTTTTAATTTCTTATAACAGGAGGAAAAAATTGGTAATTTACCCCTTCCGCGCCGTGTCTCGGACCGAGACACGACGCATTACCTTTTTAAAAAAAGCCAGGTATTTAAGTATATTTAGGGTTTCAAAGTTTGATTTCCATTTTTCAGTCTCGGTTTCAACAGATAAAGAAAGGAGACTACTAGGTTGAATTAATTTAGGGCTTTGAATGATGACTACTAACTTTAATTAGTTTAAGGTTTTGATTAATTTTATATGAATGTGAAGGAGCCATGTTTCTTATGGAAATGCAAGAAATTTAAAGCTGAAATAGTAAAAAATAATATATATATATATATATATATATATATATGAGTTATTAATTATATTAGCTTCTGGAGAGGAGAAAAAAATTATTATTTAAAAAAATAGTTTATGAGATACGTGGCGCTGACAAAATGCCACGTCTATCAGTTATTATATGTTGGTATCAGTTTTTTGAGAAAATTATAGCCTAACACAGTTATTTCATGTCATCATCTGACATGAAATAACAAACCAATTATATTGCACCATATTGGAGGGAAAAATAATTTGAAAATATAACTACCCATGTTCTTGTTTTGATAAATAAAAAAATACATATATATATAAAAAATATAGGAAAAAGGTATAAAAACCTCCCTTAATATTTAACCCTAAGTGCAAATATATACTTAACATTTTTTGAGGTACAAAAACCCCCTTAATGTTATAAAAAAAATATAGATACGCCCCCTTAATAGACGTCGTTTATCAGAGCAGTAAACGATGTTTCTAAGAGGGGCGTATCTGTATCGTTTTTATAACGATAAGGGGGATTTTGTACTTAAAAAAACATTAGGGGATATTTGAATTTAGGCTAAACGTTAGGAGGTTTTTTGTACCTTTTCCCTTTATGATATGATTGAATGATAATAATCTTTTGTATTTATGTATTATATATGTTTGTAGGTATGTATGAGATATGTATGTTGTGTTATATGTGTATGAAAAACACACACAAGGTAGAGAAGAATATTTTAATATTTTAACTAGTTGAAAATAATAATTTATAAACACTTTTTAGCTAGTTTAATTATTTAAGTAGTATTGTTACAACCTATAAGGCACATCTAGTAATATTTAAAAAGTGTTAATATATTCTATTTTTGATAAATTCATATAAAATTTAAAATTTAAAATTTAATAAATGTACTTAGTCTATTTTTTAAAAATATATCTTTAGAATTATTTTTAAAAATAATATATAGAGGAACGATATAAATATTAAAGTTTATAACTTTCATACTTTATTTTTAAACTTTCTTATTTTAAAATGATGTTCTAAGTATGTAATAATTATTCTTTATTAATTTTGTTCTAAAATAAGTAGATATTGATTTATTTAGTCAACAAATAGAATGATATATTATGTTATTTTAATAAAAATAATTTAATAATTTGAAATTATTTTCTTCTAAAATTAGAAATTATTTAGCAGTGTTTGATAAAAAATTTAAACTATACTAATAAAAAATTAAACTAGAATTATTTTGAAACATAAAGCATGGTATTATATTAATATAAAATATTAATTAAACTAATAAAATTAATTTAATATGACCCATCTTAGAGAAAAAAAGAGGAGAGGCATTATAAAAAGAGATTAGTTAGAACTTTTTTTGTTTTATATTTGTGGGTATGTGTGTAGAAATAAAGAATATAGGAAAAATGTACAAAACCCCCCTAACGTTTAGTCTAAGTTCAAATTTCTCCCTAATGTTGTTTTAGGTGCAAAATCCCCCTTATTGTTATAAAAACGATATAGATACGCCCCTCCTAGAGAAGCCGTTTACTGTTCTGATAAATGATATCTATTAAGAGGGCGTTTTTGTATCCTTTTTATAACGTTAAGAGGGTTTTTATACTTCAAAAAACATTAGGTGTATATTTGTACTTAGGGCTAAACATTAAAGACATTTTTGTATCTTTTCCCTAAAATATAAAATTACCCACTATATATGAACATAATTACGTATTATTTTTTAAGTGGATTGTTGTATTAACTAGGCGTGTTGACATGAAACCTCAGTTTCACTCTATAATTTCTCCAGTTTTTTATAAAATTGGCTTTGGAAAAGTATAATGTCATTGGGTTAAAAAGTTAGATAATTTTACAGTTCTACTATACGAAAAAAAAAAGTTACTTTAGTAGTAGATAATTTTACTTTAATTTTTTTTAGTAACCTGTTTTGCTTTCCCCTTAACCCGTAGAAAACAAAAAGGTTTTTCAATCAACGGTCATGAATAAAGCCTCTAAATCTAACGGTCATTATTATCTTTGATGACAGTATCATGGAAGAAAAAGCCAAAATCCACACTGCAATAGGAATTGCAGCAGTCAACGAAGTTCGAATTCGGACAAATTCCTTAATTACCTTAATCATATTTTTCAGTCACTCTCTTGATTCTGTTTTCTTTATGGATTTAAGTCGTTTAATTTTATACTATTACTGTTTAGTTTACCATGTGTTGTGGTATATGTTTTTTGGCGAGATCCTGCATTTTTTCGGTTTTTCTTTTTCGTATATTCAGACATCATTTATGTCTTTCATGTTTTCTATTGTTGTTAATTTTCTATTCTTTTACCCGGAAAAAGGTAATTTTGATATAGAGGGGGAGGGGCTCTCTACTGGCAGTAGTTCAGAACCTTCATCTTCCAAAAGGAAGAAAAGTAGGAAATCAGCAAAGAAAAATGGCAATGTTGATGGGTATAGAATTGGCAAGTTGTTCGTATCGAATGCAGAAATTGCCAAGGGAAGCAACGGTACCATTGTTCTTGAAGGTATATATGAAGGTCGACATGTTGCTGTAAAACGCCTTGTTGAAGCTCATAACGAGCTGGCATCCAAGGAAATTGAGAATCTTATTCTATCAGACCGACATCCAAATATTGTTCGATTGTATGGAAAGGAGCATGATAAGGATTTTGTCTATCTTGCCTTAGAGCGCTGCACATGTAGCTTAAATGGTTTGATTCAGACATTAAGTCAGGATGAAGCTACTACAGTTGCTATCGAGCATGAAATCCGGTTGGATAAAGTGAAGGGTATAGGGCAGGATCTAAAATTGTGGGAATCAAATGGTTATCCATCGCCTCTTTTGTTATCATTGATGAGGTAAATTATTAATCTTTGATTTGATTTTCTTGCTGTTGCATATTACCACTTTGTGTATAGGTACAGTTTTTCCCCTTTCTGTCAAGGAACAGCTTTTTCATGTTCTATGGGCCTGGGTAATGTTTGAGCATGCCAACCATCTTTTCAACCTTTTTCATGTTTAATTTGTAAAGCAGGGATGTGGTATGTGGGCTTGCGCATCTACATGAATTGGGTATGATTCATCGAGATTTAAAACCTCAAAATGTGTTAATACTTAAGGAAAGATATGTATCTGCGAAGCTATCTGACATGGGAATCAGCAAATGCCTCCCTGAGGATAAGTCTTCTTTGGGCGATCGTGCTACTGGTAGGTTTTCTTAAGTGGCTAATTTATTAATTATTAATGTCCTTAGTTTCTGTTTACCACATGATATATATTTTGGGCAGTGGACACTATAATGCCGATTGCCTTATATTTCTCCTAGCTATTCTAGGTTCAACAGCTTTTTGGATCAGTGTTACTAAATTTGTTAGTAATGATTGTAATGGAAGGTCCAAGTTGTGATACAAACCTCTTTTGGAGTCCATATCCTAATATGATGTCTGTAAAGACCTACTGGTCACTAATAGTTTAACCCCCCAGGTATTTTGTGACTTAACTTGCAGGTTGTGGCAGTTCTGGCTGGCAGGCACCTGAACAGTTTCTTCATGGACGCCAAACACGTGCAGTTGATTTGTTTAGCTTAGGTTGTGTCCTCTTTTACTGCTTAACTGGTGGTAGGCATCCATTTGGTGATCGTTTTGAGCGGGATGACAATATTGTAAAAAACAGAATGGATCTTTCTCTGGTGGAGCATTTTCCAGAAGCTGAGGATCTTATATCCCGTTTACTAAACCATGACCCAGAAATGAGGTAAAATAATGACCTATTCTCAAATTCTGTTCAGCATGACATTTGTTGAATCGAAATCATGTTCTCTCTAGTTCAATAAGTACAATATTATGTAGTTGTTTAAAAGTATTTACTAGTCATATCTCTTTGATATTTATTTTAGGCCAAAGGCGCTGGAAGTGCTGCACCATCCAATGTTTTGGAGTTCAGAGATGAGACTATCATTTCTTCGTGACACTAGTGACAGAGTAGAATTGGAAGATAGGGTGCCTGGTTCCAATCTCTTGAACGAATTGGAGAATATTGCATCCACTGCATTTGGTGGAAAATTGGATGAAAAGATGGAACTTGCATTTATCACTAACATTGGCTATTACAGGCATTACAAGTATAATAGTGTTCGAGACTTGTTGCGAGTCTTGCGAAACAAGTTGAATCATTATAGAGAACTTCCTAAAGAAATTCAGGTTTGTTTATTTGATTTTGCTTAAGTCAAGTCAAGTTAATAGATTTATACAATGCAATTTTCAATTTGAAGCCATACCTTCTTATAGGCTCAAATAATTTTTATAACTCTAGATTTACTTTGGCTTCGTACTATTTATTGTGTAAAAAAAAAAAATATAATCTCTTGAAACACATTGGGTGTGTAACCATCCTTTGAAGCATTTTTTTAATGCAATTACTTCAAGCTTAGGTTTGCATCTATTTATTTTGTTGTTTGAAAAAGGATGGATTTAGTGCCAGGTTGTTTATGTCTATGTGCTTGAGTTCTCTTTTGTCAGTCTGTCTTTCAACTCATGTACAAGTATAACTGACTTGAAGCTTTATTTTTTGGTAAATACTTTAGGAGCTTGTTGGACCAGTTCTAGAGGGATATGATAGCTATGTTGTGAGTCGATTCCCAAAGCTGTTAATTGAAGTGTACAAAGTTGTGTGCAAATTCTGTAAGGAAGAGGATTGGTTTCAAAAGCGTTTTAAAAGCGTTGTTGTTTAAACTCTTGGTCCTTTCTGATGTCCCAATAGTGATGGATGCTATAGAAGCCACGTACAATTATAAATACAACTCTAATCTTATAGTGTATAATGCTCTCTTTATTAATCTAACTTGTTATTTCTCTTGAAGCTGACCTTTGTTCATGTTTTTTATTTATTTTATTTAATGAGGATAAGATATGTGCCGTTGAGCTTTGTTAATTGAAAAAGTCAACTCTAAAGATCAGTAATGCACTATAATATTACTATCTCTTCATATTTTAACCCAATTTTGATAGGGTTACAAAATATTGTTATGGTCATTACCTTGAATTCTACAATATGGTTGATTGAATTTTTGCTGTGTATCATTTTCCTCATATTGGATGTGAAAGCACAGAGCCCCAAAAATGACTTTTCCAACAGCCTGGTGCATCCATCTATAACTGCATTTCTGTTATATATGAACTAAATGTACGAAGGTCTCATTACTTGCAGAGGGCCACCTAAAAAAGAGCTATTATGATCCTATATGAAGAACTACATGTAGTTTTTGGATCAAGATGAATATTGTACTCCATTACCATTGTGAATGACCATTGTTTGAAGATGATTCAACATCTATTCTCTTGGAAGAACTGGGACCATCCATTGATTTATCTTCACCTATGTTAGAGACCATTTCCAGTTGCCGTCCCTTGGAGCGATGCTTCACTTCCTCTTCTATTTCACCTTAGATATTTTGATAGGGTTGCCCACCAATGTTTTGCTTCTCAAAATTTAAAAAATTTGTAAATTGCTTGTTTGGTATAAAATTAAGCCATATACCTTCCGACAGGGTTCTCAAGTGAAGTACATTCAATTATTAGTTTTTATAAAAATCAAAACATTCAAATTTGTTTCAACAGTAGAACAAGAATTTCCTATGTCAATGGTACGTGAAAATGGGAAGTGATCATGTTTCTAATGGAGAAATATTGTTTATAAGGATATGCTTTACCTAATTGAAAATCAAGGAGATATGGGGGTTGAGGAATATACTCCTTTTATTGCTTTTCATGAGCTAATGTTCATTTCATTGATTATAAGAATAAATTTTATTCAGAGATACACATGATATAAAATATAAAATTATTGAAATTAAAAACAATTATGCCCAAACATATAAATTATTCTAAAGATAAAGATGAAGATTCATAAAAAATTTTCATCATCGTAAGTACAGAAGTGATCAATTATTAGGCAGATTTTGAATTGGTCAATAGTTAGACGATATTCATCAATATTCAACTATAATTTCTATCTATAATAAAAAAATTATATATAGCAATTAATTTCACTAATTTGATATTCTTCAATATTCAACTATAATTTCAATGTACAATAAAATATTTTAGCAGTTTATTTCACTAATTTTATTTTATATTTTCTCATTACGAAATATTGCTTGATCGCTCACATGAACCTTCACCAAAAGAAGATAAATTTTTTTATACTCTAAAATTTATAAAAATATTCACCATTATTTACAGAATTCAGAATAATATATTTTAAAACAATGTAAAAATATTTAAAAATTAGCTCACATAAATTTTATTATATTTTAAAAATTAGAAAGATGTTGGATGAAAATATAAAAAGATATTTTATTTTAAACAAGTTCAACATTATATTTAAAGATTAGATAACAAAAAAAAAATTATTTTATTTTTTAAAATTAATCCATTTAATAGTACATTAATCGATTGAGACCCTGTCAAAGTAATGGTACAATGGAGAAAAACTTGAGAGAGTGATAGACTAACATACCAAATCTCATAGGTCATCATATTTTATTATATTTGAATTGGAAAATGATATTGCTAAAGTTCATTTTTACCTTCAAAAAAAAACAAATACCCTTTGAAAATGGGGGCATAATGTAATTAAAATTTTTTTTGTCGCGCGTCATTGCCCATTTTAAATTTTTCAAAAAGAAATAGTCTTGGATACCGAGACTTTACTTAATTTTTTAAGTAGGTAGAAACAAAAGGGTGGGTGGGTTTTCAATCAACGGTCATGAATAAAGTCTCCAAATCTAATCTAACGGTAATTATCTTTGTTGACACGTAACACCGAACAAAAAGGCCAAAACCAAACCCATTATTAGATACTAAAATGTTCAAATTCAGACAAATCAAGAAATTTCTTGCTGTTGAAGTTACTAGTAAACTTCTTCGATCGACCTTTTGTTTTGTGATCTTTTGTTTATTTATAAATTTGTCTTCTCACCTTTACACTTCCCACACATAGCATTTTCTTCCTCTCCTTTCTTATAGCAAACAGTGGAGGGTTTTCCAGTTTATAGTTTACAGTATTAATTACTAATTATAGAGTATTATGATTGCTGCTGCTGCTGCTGCTGCTTCTTCTTCAAT
>CATIWO010670283.1:0-18357 GCA_949673435.1 Macaranga tanarius
TAATTTATAATTGAATTAATAAATTAACCTTATACTTGCTCGAGAGAGATTTATAAGAATCTTAGTGGTAGCATCTTAAACATTCATCATGAATTAGGTTATAATAATTTGATTTTAATTCAATACAGATATAGGTGAAAAGAGAAATTCTAGTGCATTGCATACATAATTGTTTATTTTAATTTCGATAATTAAAATGGTTTTAATTTTAAGTTCTTTTAATACCTTACTACTATAAAAAAATTGATTCGTTTAGACAAGTAATATACGGGTCAAGTTATAATATAGGATTATAAGTCCAAGTATCATCCCACAGAGAAGAGATTAAGTATTAATTCACTTGATTAGCTACCATTGCTACTGCCCTTTCATTCACCAACCTCTGGGCATCGTTTCCCCTTCGTCAATTTCTCCGATCGCCGCTGGCAGCCACCTCGATTGGAGGTAATTGTATTTTAGGTTTTCTGATGTTTGAAGCTTCAATTGTGTGCTATAAAGTAAGAATTAGACTTTGGTGTAGTTAGATGAAATGGAATTGGAGATGAGATCTTTCTATTGGTGTAGGTTGTGTATTTTTTCATCACCGGCGGAATATTCTGGCAACGGTGATGGAATATTCCGATGATGATCAGAGGTTGATTTATTTTTAATAAATTCTAGAAGTAATGTAGATTAATATTTATTTAGATGATTTTATCAAATTCCCTTTAGATTATGAATTAAAAATCTTGGAAGGTTTATTCCGAGTTATGATTGTATTAGAAATTTTGTTATCTAACTATAATTTTAAGCTGATTAATTCTATTATTGATAAGTGATAATTAATTGAATATTTTATATGATAATTGAGTTGAATGAAGTATTTATTTTGTGAAATATGCTTGTGAGGCTCAGTTAAATTTAATTGTAGTATGGTGGATAACTGAGCTTAAGTTGTGATTATGTTTAGAAGTACAGTTATTTTATTGCCGGATTGGCTCTACTTTAGTAGGAAGATGTCTATATTTTAGAGGAGGTTCTGCTGAATTTTTGGTAGATACCTCGTAATTCATACTTCTGGTTGTTATATGTGGTTAAAAGTCTTTCTTAGAATTCTAGACGTTAGAAAATAGCTTCTAATATTATTTTATTAATATTAATTATAGATTCTTCCGGAGCAGGGCCTCGTCTCGAGTCCTAGTTAGGACTGCACGTCAGTCACGTAAGTTAATATCACTCATCTATTACCAATAGTATAGATAAATATATATAAGCATAATTTATGAAAAACATCGAGCATTTCATTAATTGTAGTATTTTAATTTATATTGATTTAAATTATTATTATTCTTAATCTCATAAGTATTATCATTATCATTATTTAATATTTCCACATATGCATTGCATTATATATGCTTTTACATCAAGTAATGTGAAGTATGAATGTTGTATGTGATTGTGATTGTGTGGAGATAGATGTTGTAGAACATACCACCTAATGGGAATTTATCAAGACCAGGTGAGCACTGGTATCAGTTATATATATTTTTATTGATATATGATATGATTCTGAGATTGTGGTCATGGCTGGGCTGTTGGTGAGATATTCCCCGCAGTCATGGACCTTTTTATTGATATGTGATTTGGACGATTAAGTATGATCGGACTGTGATGAGTTATTCCCCGCGGTCATTACCGGTCTATTGGTGAGCTATTTCCCGCGGTCATTATTAGTATAAAAGAGCTTTAGGGCTATAGGATATTTTATTAAGGACAGGTTAGACAGTTGGTGAGCTATTCCCCGCAAATGTCGAGGTGTAGAGTAGTTATTATTATTATATTATTATTATTATATTGTTTTTGGTTCTATAGTTACTCCTCTCCACAATTATTGATTGTTATATTTGATTCACATTATGTTGAGCATTGCATTGCACATGCATACTTTGCATATATTTTATTATGATAATTAATTACCTATTGGTAACTTATGATTGATATTTAACTTACTCAGTGAGGTCTGACTCCCCTCAATTATTTTTTAAGTCAGCAACCTCCTTCTCAGCCTTGATCATTTAAGACTGCCCCTTTTGTTCTCCTTAGGCAATCAATGTAATATTTATTATATTTTAGACATGTATCTAATCTGAATTCCGCAGTAACATAGGGTCGTATTTGTTATGATGTATTAATTTCATATATTGATTTTATGATGGTATTTCTGGTATGATCATTTTATAATTGATATATTATTTATATATGCATATTGAGATTTTATTGTTGTGTGATGTGATTTCAATTATTATTTTAGGTTTACGTTAGATGTGGAGGTTTAGCCTTCCATATCTCACGTGCCGGTCATGTGTCCATTTTAGATCGTGACAATTTGATAGCCCTTTTTCCCTAGTTTTTCCCTCACTGCTGAACAATGATTATGTACATTATACTGTATATATATATGTACATTCTATTTTCAATAATAGTGTATCATCGATGAGATTGTATATATTCTTGCCATCTATGCTATATGATGATTGGTGAATATTATGTACACAATTTTTGGTATTGTTAATGAGAAATAAATAAAGTTACTAGATAAATAAATAACCTCAATAGATAGGTTTAAGGCATAGTTAGAGCGGCATAAATATTATTAACTCCATATTATAAACCAGTCAATCTGGATAGTTTTATTTGGTACTTTCTTAGAAGTGGTACCTTTCTACGTTGTTACTCCTTGCTGGACAGTCCGGGTTGTAAATATATCCGACGTAGGTGCCGGTGGGGAGGGGTGTCACAATAAGTATTTTTATCATTTTTAAAATTATATACATTTCTAATATTATAATTTATTAAAAATAAATTACATATGTTTCAATTACATAACAAATTGAAATTATATATAATTTTAAAATTTTTAATAAATTTATTTGAGTTAGTTCAGTAATTTTAAGGCTTTAATTGTTATAAATAAAATTATGGGAATTAAATAGAAAAATTTTAAAATTATAAGGATTGAACTGAATATTTTTAACTATCATTATCTCCTTCCATCCCATAATAGCTCAATTTACTGAAAAATAAAACTGCAAAGATGCAATGTGTCAAAAATAAAAGTGCAATGGTATAATGTGAAAAAAGATAAGAGTACATGGGCTGCAAAATGCTTTTTTCTATATATATATAATTTTTTAAAATTTTATGTAAATTTAGCTTAAATTTTGATTGTTAATGTTTTAATAATAAAAATTAAAATATGATAATTCCAAACAAATAAAAAATATATTATTATAAAACCACAATTAAAAATAAAAATAATATTAAAGTAAATATTCATTTTTACTAAAAAAAATATAAAGATACATTTTAACAAAATTATACATAAAAATTGAAATTGTTACTCCAATTTTTGGTGAACTAGATTCAATTGAAATGCAAGCAAACCAAATGAATTATTTCCTCAAATAAAAACATTACTTCTTTTTAGATAATGTGAATTCTCAAACACCTTTACCACAATTTGCTTGATTTTCAACGTAAATTTTTTAAAATTGAGAAAATACTGTAAAAGAAAAATTTGTAGTATTTTGCTAAATTAAAGAACAAGAAATTTTATAATAAGAAATATTTATAAATTTGATGAAACATAATTCAAATAGGATTTGGAAATATTAAAAAAAAGTTGATGTGTTTGATTGAATTGTGTTGATTTGTTGACGGTGATTGTTGGTTGTGTGTCCTTCTTCTCTACTACTCCTTTACTTTTATACATGCATCGTCAAATGCCTTCAGATGTTGTATTTAATTCAATTATGTAACTTGTGATTTCTTTTCTTTCCCTAGTTTACATTATTTTTCATTAGATTACTTCACTTTGTCTCTTCAATCTTGTAGAAAATTCTAGAGGCTTCAAGTATTTTTCCTTTACCCTAGTACTTAATTTCCTCAACAAACTCTTAAACATTCAAGCACATTCTCGCACTTAAGCTCCAAGCCTTTTCTCAGCTCCTCATCTGTGATATTTAATTCTAGAAATTCCTTTCCCAAGGCATAAAATCAAGAACAAATGGGCTGAATTTTGTAATTAATATGGGTACAGGTGGCGGAGTTTAGGGTACTCCCAAGTATTCAGCAATTACGGCATTGTGCAGGCTTTGCAACCACTTGTAAATATAAAACTAGCCACAAAAGCTAGAATCGAAGAAGGAGTCGCTGCTCGGGTAAACCAAATATTGCGACAACTAGATTCTATAGATACCCAGCAACCACCTTCATATACTGGGTTCGGATACTGAAACACTATTTGTATTATACTTCTTATTAATGTTTCTTTTTTAGTTAATTTCTTATTACATGCAATTATACACTTTAAACAACCAAGCAAATTTATAAACATTTTAACAATTTATTAATAAGTTTACATGCATGTCATTTTTAATAGTTACCAAATTTACAAAAGTCACTAAGTTATTAAGCTTAAGTCATGTCATCATATATGCATCATAATTATATAAACAACCAATCATAATAAGTAATAAAAATATCCAAAGAAGGAGATAAAGGGAAAAGAGTTACAGTCCAAACTTAAAAGTCCATAATATAGTCCTCAGTCCATAAAATTACAATCCAAAAAAATAAAATAATAAAAACTAATAAAAAGCTCATTATGTGAGTCAATTAGTTAGGCCCATTAGACAAACCCAATAATCATATAGTAAAATATCATAAATACCCTAAGTCAAATAAATTTTTTTTAAAAATACAGTGGTTTTTGTTGCCATTCAAAACTCAACTACTATATTTTCAAAACCACCATGTTTTCATATTTATCTTTTTGTTATTTTCTCTTTCATTTTTACAATTTATTCTTCTCCTTTTTTTCATGATTTCTCTAGAAATTTATCAATTTCTTCATCTCCTTCCAAACCCATCACTAACCATGATAAGATTTGTAAAATTAACCTTACTAACAATGAATTTACAGCAACAAAGAAAGCTGAAAAGACATGTTTCTTCTTTTTCTTCTTCTTATTTCTCTTATTTCTATTATTCTTCTTCTTCCTTTTCTAATTTTACTTTTGAATTTGTATTTTTTGCGATATAGGTATTGATAAATTTTTCTTAATTTACGAGTTTTTATTGATTTGATGAATCAATTTTTGAATTTAGGTGATTCTTATATCCTACTTTTTCTCATTTTGTTTTTAGATTTGTGCTCATGGTATTATGAGTGTTGATAGATTTTTAGTTTCTTGTTGATTTAATGAGTGTGTGTAATAATATTTTTTTATTATTTTCATGTTGTGTGTTATTTGCTGAATGTTATTTTCATGTTGTTTTGAGATTTTTTTGGCATTTTTTAATTGTTTTATTTCTTTAAATATTACAATTTTTTTATTGGTTGTTCTTAAATTATTTTCTAGTTATTTTCTAATTATTTTATGATTGTTGAATGGCTGTGTGAGGTTGTTTTAACGTTATTTATTGTTTTATAGTTGCTGAAGATTGTTTTGAGGTTGTTTTTGATTTTTTAATTGTCTTGTTTCTTTAAATATTACAAATTTTTTATTGATTATTCTCATATTATTTTATAGTTGTTGAATGATTGTTTTGAGGTTGTGTAAGGTTGTTTTGATATTATTTATTATTTTTTAGTTGATGAAGGTTGTTTTCAGGTTATTTTGATATTTTTTTAACTATTTTATTTCTTTAAATATTGCAAATTTTTTATTGGTTATTCTCAGATTATTTTCTAGTTATTTTTTGGTTGTTTTGAGATTGTGTGAGGTTGTTTTGATATTATTTATTATTTTTTAGTTGCTGAATGTTATTTTCATGTTGTTTTGAGGTTGTTTTGACATTTTTTAATTATTTTTTTCTTTAAATATTACAAATGTTTTAGTAAATGAGTTAAAATTTTTAAAATTTGAATATATAATATTTTTAATAAATAAATTTAATGAAATCTGAAATATAGTGGCTCTATTTTATATTTTGTAAAATAGAGGTAAACATAACTATTCAAATTAGTTGTTCTCAAGTTGTTTTCTGATATCTTTTGGTTGTTTTTTGGTATTTTTTTGTTGTTTTGAATTGTCTTTTTATGACTATATTTTTCATTACTTTATTTCTTTAAATATTACAGAATTTTGAGTAGATGAGTTAGTTAAAATTTTTAAAAGTAAAATACATATGTTATAAATTATTTTGTATTTGGTTTCCTCATAAGTATTAGAGATGATGTGTTATTAAGATTTAGTAGAAGTGTTGTGGATAAAATAAGTAATTGGTAGTTGTTTTGCATTTGGATTCTTAATTTAAGATTTGTATTTGTTTTGTTATTTTTCGTGTTGTATTTGAAGAACACCGTTGTTATGCTCGAACAACATATTTTTGAAATTTATTTTCATAGAAAATTTATTTTTAAAAGAAAAAAGTCAACCTTTTTTTGATATTATTTTCTATTTTTGGCTTATTTTTATAAAAAAATCCTAATTATAATATCCTACAAAATATCTCAAAAATCCAAAAGGTTAGAAATAACAAAATAAAAAGATGCAATAATAACTAATAAAACCATATGATAAGATGAAAATTCACAAAAAATAAAAATAACAATAAACAAAGTACTAAAAATAATAAACAGATAAGTATGAGAATAAAAATCAAATCAAAACTTTTTTTATTGGCTTTAAAGGAGCTTTTTGAGGATGAACTCAATAAGCTTGTGGATATTCCAGTGCAGGTGAAAAAATTAAAGCAATTGGCAACTGACGGTACTAGTTATAAGGCAGAGGCTACGAGGCAGCCTTGCCGGGCATTATGAGGCTTCTTAGTTGGAACGTCCAGGGGTTAGGGAATCCCTGGACGTTGTGAGGTCTCCGGTTTTTAGTGCATGTTCAAAAACCGGAGGTGATTTTCTTGATGAAAACTTAGCTAAGTAATTATAAAGGTGATAGGTTTAGATTTTTCTTTCCAGATTTCTATTGTTTTCATGTGCCAGCTATGGGTATGGCAGGTGGTTTGCAGCTTTTCTGGTGCAAGGAGTTAAATGTAACTATTAGAGATTTTTCTCTTCATCATATTTCTTTTGATGTGTTATCTGATTAGTCCTCTTATATATGGCGTGGGGTAGATGTTTATGGTTGGCCTTAAGCTCATCTGAAATATAAAACTTGGGAACTTATTGATCAGGTCTGTGCTATGTGTACACTCCCACTTCTTTGTTTTGGTAATTTTAATGAGATTTTATTATGCTCTAAAAAAACTGGAGGGCGGGCAAATATTTCATCCTCCATGGTGTCTTTTCGACAATGTTTGGATCTTCATCAGCTTGGTGATCTCGGTTTCTCAGGTAGTATATTTACATGGTCTAATGGTAGGTAGGGAAATGCATTGATTAGGGAGAGGCTGGATCGATTTGTTTGCTCGCCTAGCTGGAGTGTTAACTTTCAACAGGCTCAAGTTTCTCATTTAGTTCAGTTATCTTCTGATCATGTTCCTTTGCTTTTGATGACTGATTGTCAGGAAGAGGGATCGGGTTCCTCTAGGTGACCTTTTCGGTTTGAAGAGATATAGGTGCAGGATGCTAATTGCTCTTTGGTTTTTTAGAGAGGGATGGGATGAATAGGGCATAACTTCTGGACCTAGTTCGGTAATTGCTAAAATTGGTAGACGTACTTTAAGCTTCGGAGCTGGCACAAGTCTAATTTTGTGGCACTTTTAAAGCAAATTCGGGTGGCTTTTGGTCTACTTCAGGCGCTGCAACACTGTCATCCAAGTCCATCTATCTCCATGGAACAATCTCAGTTTCATAAGCATGTCCAAGATCTACTTAAAAAGGAGGAGATTTATTGGAAGCAGAGATCTCGGGTATTATGGTTATCTGAAGGGGATAGAAACATAAAATATTTTCATAGAAAGGCATCCATAAGAAGAAAGATAAATTTTTTACACAAATTGAGGGATGATACAGGTGTGTGGCATTGCACGAATTACTATGTCCTACTTTTCAGATATTTTTGCTTCTTCTAATCCGTCAGATATAGATGTGGTCTTAGAGGGTGTCATGAGCTCTCTTTCTTATGACAAGGCTGATGGGTTGGTTGCTCCTTTCCAAGCTGATGAAGTTGTCACTGCTCTTAACCAAATGCACCTAAACAAAGCTCCTGGTCCAGATGGTATGTCTGCATTATTTTTTCAGAAATACTGAGATATTATGGGTAAAGATATTACTGCTCGTGTGCTCTATATTTTGAATACTGCTGAGATGCTGGAAAGGTTGAATTATACGTTTATTACATTGATCCCCAAGGTCAAAAATCCTGAATCTATGAAGGATTTACGGCATATTAGTTTGTGCAATATTTTGTATAAATTGGTGTCAAAGGTGCTAGTGAATCGATTGAAATTAGTATTATCCTCTGTCATTTCTCCTACTCAGAGTACTTTTGTTCCTGGTCATCTTATAATAGATAATGCTTTGGTGGCTTTTGAGATGTTTCACTCTATGAAGCATAGAATGAAAGGAAAAAAGGTGCTCTACCATTAAAGTTGGATATAAGTAAGGTGTATGATAGATTTGAATGGGTTTTCATTGAAAAAATGTTACAAAAGTTGCATTTCCCCCCTCAGTTCATTCGCCTTTTAATGTGCTATATCTCCATAGTGTTATTTTCTTTTCTGGTTAATGGGTTCCCAACTAGTCTTGTTCGACCATCTCGGGGTCTCAAGCAGGGAGATCCATTATCGCTTTATTTATTTCTTCTTTATATGGAGGGGTTATCTGCTTTAATGGATAAGGCTGTGAGGATAGGGGAGTTACATACTATTCGGGTCTATAAAAATAGTCCTGGTATTTCTCATTTGTATTTTACTGATGATAGTATCTTTTTCACTAGAGCCATAATCCCTTTTTGTTTGAAAATTAAGGAGGTGTTGTCTACCTATTATAAGGCAACGGGGCAGATTATTAATTTGGATAAGTCGGCGATATCTTTTAGTAGTGGTGCTCCTAGTGCTCAAAAATAGACTTTGTAAGGTATTTTGAGGGTGAACGTTGTTCAGCATCACTCTAAATACCTGGGGCTTCCTACTCTCTTTGGTAGATCCAAAAAGGCCATTTTTAATTCTTTGCGAGAACGGGTCTGAAAGAAATTGCAAAGTTGGAAGGAAAAGTTATTGTCATCTGCTGGGAAAGAAGTACTCATTAAGGCAGTTGTGCAAGCCATTTCCACTTATATTATGAGTTACTTTCTTCTGCCTAGCTCTTTCTATGATGATCTCCAGTGCATGATTGCTAATTTTTAGTGGGGTGATCCTACTGGTAGATGTAAAATTCATTGGATATGCTGGGAAAAGCTAACTCAATCGAAATTTACAGGGGGCTTGGGTTTTCGACATTTGTCTTCCTTCAATCTTCCTTTATTGGCCAAACAGGGGTGGCACTTGATGAGTAATCCTCATTCCTTATACAGTTAAATTCTAAAAGTGAAGTATTTTTATCGTTCCTCATTTTCAGATGCAAATGAAGGTTTTTAACCTTCCTACTTGTGGAGAAGTTTATGCAGAATTATTCCTTTATTGGATGCGGGTATATGCTGGAGGGTGGGTGATGGGAAATCGATTCACATTTAGCATGATCAGTGGATTGCCGAGGTTCCTACATAAAAGCCATTGGTTCAATAAGTTTTGGATCCTATCTCAAAGGTGGTTGTTCTTATTTATGAAGATACAAAGCGTTGGCAGGCTGGGTTGGTAAAAGAGGTGTTTCTACCTTCGGAAGCATCAACTATTTTAAGTATTCCTTTAAGTTTTAGGCTTCCGGTGGATTCATTTTATTAGAGGCTATCGTCGAGTGGTGAATTCACTGTTAAATCCTGTTATCATCTTGTTAGGCAAAATGCTATAGTGTTAATCCCAAAATATTTAAATTAGAGACATAGTGTTCAGCAGTGGAAATGGTTATAGAGCCTTTTGATCCCTTCGAGGCTAAAGTTTTTTTTGTGGTGTCTGTTGCATGGTTTGTTGCCCTACTTTGAGAGGCTTGCAAGTAAAGTCATTCAAACCTCGGTAACTTATCCTCGATGTGGTGGGGAGGTGGAATCGATCATACATGTGTTCATGTTGTGTGACTGGGCTAGGTGTGTCTGGTTGAGTTGCCAATTGGCCTTGCGCTCTAATATGACATTTTGTAACTCTTTTGTGGATTGGTTCCAGTTTGTGTCTAGTCGATTGCAAAAGAACAGGTTGAATTAGTTGTGGCATTACTTTGGTTTATGTGGTTTCATCAGAATAAATTAGTGCATGCGCAGGTTTCAGTTCTTCCTCAATCAGTTGGGCTGCAAGCACAAGCTTTTTTAGATGCATTTCATAACGCTGGGGCCTTAAAGTTTTCTTCTCAGCCTCATAGTGTTGCAGGTCCTCGTTTTTGGTAGCCTCCACCTGAGAACCGATTGAAATTGAATTTTTATGCTACATCTTGGAAGGATGAGGGATTGCCTGGCTTTGGGATGGTGATTCGTGATAGTGTGGGCCGTGTGTTAATGTCGGCTGGTGGTAAGAGGCAACTGTTTCAAACAGTTGAACTTATTAAAGCTCAGGCTTTGCTCTTTGCCATTCAATTAGCTCTTGATGCGTCTTTTACTGATGTAGAGGCAGAGATCGACTGCCTGTTGGTTGCAAATGCTCTTAACAGTCCTTCCAGGGGTTTAGGTCCTTTGGATTTGTTGATCGAGGATATTGTCAGAGTGGCTGCAAAAAATAAAAATAACAATAAACAAAGTACTAAAAATAATAAACACACAAGTATGAGAATAAAAATCAAATCAAAACTAAAACTAGACTTAAAACTAAATAAAATTAATTAAAACACAAAACAAATCAATTTTACAAAATTAACCTAAATAATTTTCTCTTCATATTTTCTAATTATTTGAAATTCACATTAATTAATCTAATGTTTATAAAACAATTAAAGAGAAAAAAACCATAAATCTTAATTAGTCTAATTAATTAAATTAATTAAATTAATGAAACAAAATTAAATCAAATTAATTAAAGAAATAATAATGCAGAATAATAAAGAAATGATTAATCTACCATCAATAAAGACAAAACATTTCGACAAACTAAAAGGAAAGGAATAATATAAAAATAACAAACAATGCAAAAAGGTGCCAATATATACTGCAGATACAAGACGAAATTTAAAATAAAAAAAACACTTAAAAAACAGGAACGCGTGCACTTGCTTGAATATGTGCGTCAGCACATGTTTAAGCAGGTGCTTATAAATAAATTTTGTTTGAAACTTTTTATTTAAATTTATATTATATTAAAATTTGACATAATTACACACAGAAGTATAATAAAAATGTATATTTCATAAATTTTACAAAAATGACATAATTTTAATTGAATCAAAATAATTTTCAATTACAATCTTTTTCAAATATTGTTTTCATAAAAAAACAAAAAGAAAGATATAGAAGTGAATACAAATAAAAATAATAATTACAAAATTACATTTCAAAACAATAGAATGGGAGATGAATAGAAAGAAAATATGAAAAAAAAAAAATTAGAGAATAGAGAATGCAAAAAATAGAAAAGCAAAGAAAAGGACGTAGAACCTGATTGTGAAACCCTCATGGCACCATCTTGGGTTTGGAATGATACTTCAATACTAGAATGGCAAAATATAACTCTAGCAAAGGAATTCAAACTAATTTTGTAAATGAAAATTAGAAGAAAACCTTCACAATTACCATCTAAATCTAATTAATTTTAAATTAAAGTCTCAAATAACCTAACAAAAGAATAATGTTGACAACCTTTTTTCTTTCAAATTTTCTCTCTACAAAAAGTCTTTCAAAAATGCTCTTGCAGGAGTTCCATTTATAGGCACATAAGAATAAACTAAAGATAATTATTAATATTATTTAAATTCAATCCCTTTTAATTATCTTTTATCTTATTCAAGATAGAGTTTTATATTATCCAGATAACTTCTTATCCTATCAATGATGTGATCAATCCAATCCCTACAAGTGATAAGGTGTTATCCTTATTCTCTATATGGGTTTCCTAATCAGGCCAAACCAAGTTGACATTTTGGACTTTATTTTATTGGAACTAGAAGACTTAGCTGACATGTCTAAGACTTTAGACTTAGGTTAATGGATTTTAATTTAAATTTTTGCCATCATGCTATTTTCAGCGTATTTCTGTAATTTGGTATTCATTATCGGGTTTTAAATGTATTCTTTAACAGTTTAAAATTTATGTGCTGACAGTTGCCCCCTACTTCATCAAAAATGGAATAAAATAAAATTTATAATGAAGCAAAGTGCTTAGGGGTACTGAAAAGTACGACATAAAATATTCTTTCCTTTGGCAAATAAATTCCAAAAGGAAAGATTTTGATGCAAGAGAAAAATTTTCTAAAATTATTCGTCGTTGAAAACTTAGTTTTGAAAAAATATTGTGTTATCATTTGGCGTTGAAAACTTAGTTTTGAAAAATATTTTTTAGAAAAAACTCTTATATCCTAGTGTCAAAATTCTAGGTGATAAAACCAAATTTAAATAATATTTTTTAGGAAAAACTCATGTATCCTAGTATCAAAATCCTAGGTAATAAAATCAATTTGGAAAACTCTTCATACCACAACTATTCATCCACAAGTAACAACAAATAAAATAGAATAAATAAACATGTGCAAATAAGGGGGAGGAGAAATAAATTACAACCCATGCTATATGGCAATTAAAATACAATCCACGAGATAATAAAATTAAATACAGGTACATAATTAACCACATTAGCTATTTCAGCTGAATACCTACAAAATAAAATAATAAACACACAAGAAAGAATAAACAATAAAAAACATATTAAAATACAAATAATAATGATAATGATAATAAGTATTCTAAATTACATAATCTAATTGCTAAAAGGAAAACAAGAAAAATTTAAAAATGAAATTAAAACATAAGAAGTAATGGATCTAAAAAAGAAACATGGACCATTATTCATACATCAAATAATATCAAAATATATAAGAAAAAATAAAACGTCAAATTCAAATAAATTTTATTATCAGTAAAAAGTTTACCAAATTAAATAGATCTAATCAGATATTCATTCACATATTTTTATACCAAAATTAATCTAACCCTACTCAATTACACAATTATCAAACCTACCTAACCCATTTACAAATTACCAAATTTATCAAAATTTCCTAAAATAATAAAATTATACAAAAATGAAAAATTAAAATTAAGTTTAAAATTAATTACACATTTCATAATTATTAAATTATCAAAATTATTTACCGCTAATTTGAATAAAATTAAAATTAAAAACCAAACAACCTAATTTCACTAAATTAATTAAAGAACAAATAATTATTTAATCTATGTATCCCTAATAAATCTAATCACCATTAATTAATAGTAAAAAAGAAATAAATAAAATATTGTCAAAAATTAATAACTAAAATTTAAAATAACACAATCAAATAAATAAAAAAGAATGAACAAAATAAAAAGTGTAATAGAATGAAAATAAATAAGAAATAAATAAAAATTAAATTAAATTAAAAAATAAGGCAACAATGCCAACATTGGCAGTGTAATAAAATGAAAACAATTAAAAATTAAATTAAATTAAAAAAAAAAAAGCAACAATGCCAACATGGGCACTGTTGTTGAAGAGAGGAGAAAAAAAAAAAAAAAGGGATACAACACTAACCTTGAGAAAGAGGACGGCACCAGCTCCAACAAACTTCTTTTTTTATTTTATTATTATTTTTTATAATTCTATTTTTTCATTTTATATCCAATAAATACTATTATATTATAGTTAACAAATTAATTTAAATCATAATTTGAAATCACAGGTGTTATTGATCATAAAAATAATTTTATTAAAAAATCAGAAGAGACAAATAAAAAAAATAAGAATAATGAATTAAATTTAAAAAGAAAAGTAAATAAAATTAAAATAAGAACAATAAGAAAATTAAATTCAAAATCTTGACAAGAAGTAAAGAAAGTTAAAAACAATTAAAAATAGTTATAGCCCTTAGATCACTTGTACAAAGAATGACAAAAATAATGACCCTCTAGTCGAAATTAAATTATATCTGCCTTTTTAGAAAAAATTAGCTAATTCATCAAATTTTTCTAAAAAATCTTCCCTACAATGATTTTTTTTTCTTCTCTCCAATTATTTTTTTCTCTCCAAAAAGATGTTCTTTCTCCAACAAATTTCCCCCGCCCCCCCTTTCCAATGTTCTTGCCCTTTTTTTCTTTTCTTCCTAAAAAATCTCCCCTTTTTCTCTATTATTCCTAAAAGATATCCTATTTTTGTTACTCCCTCACTCCTAGTGAACGTCTTTCTTCCCACTCGTCCACTTTTTTTTATTGCTTTCTCTCTTTTTTGGCCAATGATCTATTAAAAAATTGGATTTGTGTTGACTTTTTTTTTTTATTTGAGCTATTACGTACTTTAGTGGGCTCATCTTTTTTAACGCTTTTCATTATCGGGCTTTCAGTCTTGGGTTGAGACAAACCCAAATGTCAACAGTTTATCCTCCTACTTTTTCAAAAATCAAAATGCAAGCAATGTAACGAGATTTATGAAAAAGTAAATACAAATAAATAAAAGGATATAGACTTCTTATTTTTTTTTAAATTTTCGGAGCTAGATATCTAAGCAAAGATTGTGATTTTCAAAGTCAGATGTTCGAAAGAAGATTCTGATTTTTGAAGCTAGATGTCCAAGAGAATTTTTTTTGATTTTTGAAGCCAGATGTTCGAGAGAAAATTTTGATTTAGTTTCGTCAACTTTGATGTTCAAAATTAAGAGATTTACAATCAAAGAAAATAGTCTCATGTCGTCAGCCTTGAGGTATAACTCGAGAGGTTAGAAATTTTCTACTAAGATTTTTGTCCGTCGTCCTCGGAATCAAGTATTCGAGAGGATATCCTAAATCATTTATGTCAGCCTTAATAATCAAAAGATTTTTAAAAATAATCTCAAGCTGTCAGCCTTGATGATTAAGAGATTTTTAAAAATAATCTCAAGCTGTCAGTCTTAATGTATAAAATTAAGAGATTTTTGAAAATATCTCAAGACATCAGCCTTGATGTATAAAATCACAAGGTTTTTCGACCAAAGAAAATAGTAATTTTATGTTATTATCTTTATAAGATAAAAGTCTTATAACCACTTTCGGCGTTAAGTGAGGTCAACTAAGATATGTTGTATAGCCATCTAGGTATTAAGCGAGGTTAGATTAAATGTGTCGTGTAGCCTTTAGAATGTCAATGAGGACAACTGAAATATGCCATATAGCTATCTGTGGTGTCAGGCGAGGGTAACTGAAATGAGCCTTATAGCCATTTGTGGCGTCAAACAAAGTTAAATGAAATACGTAATATAACATCTGGAGCATCAAGCGTGGACAACTGAAAGGTGTTGTATAACCATCTAGCCATTAGGCAAGGACAAATGAAATACGTCGTATGGCCATCTAGGCATTAGACGAGGTTAATAGAAATGTGTCATATAACCTTTAGGGCATTAAATAAGGACCACTGAAATGTGTTGTATTACTATCTAGGGTGTCAAACGGGATGCTATATCTTGAAAAATTGTATGATTGGCCTGCATTCGAAAAACACATTCAAATAATATAGAGCTAATGTATGCATCATCATGATTTTAAAAATCTTAAAAGTGATTTTGACAACACAACCTTATATGATGCGAAATACATGCATTATTTTAATACGCGTATGCATTAGATTTAAAAACAAATTTGTAAAATAATTTATTGTATACATGAACTACTAGTTGGAGAAATTGAGACCTCCTAATGATTAAATTAGAATAATGATAACAATTTCCCTTTTTTTAGTTGTGCTCTAAGCTTTTTTAGCTGTTGCAGGATTGTCATGATTGTACTTGATTTGAATGAAACATTCCATTTGCCCCTTAGTTAATAAATTAGCTAAGAGACTCTGTTACTCTTAAAGCTCATATAATTATCCTCTAGATTGAATTTACAACCAATTTTATTTTATATTCCCTCTTTTACATAGACTGCCCTCTTTTAAAAGTTTTCGAACCTAGTTGGCTTTTTTCTTTTTATTTTATTTTATTTTATTTATTTTTCCTCTTTTGTATACGTCACCCCATCTAGGAGTTTTCAACCTAGCTGGGTGGTTACAAAATCATACTAATGATTAATCAATGTTTTTTGTCATGTGTGCTGCAGGTCTGTCTAATGCTTTTATAACATATTATTTAATGTCCGTATTGCCACTTTGGTTGTTGATCAACTGAAGTTCTTACTGCAGAAAATTCATGTATGTCACTTCATGTGTTAACATCATATCAATCATGCCCATTTTACAAGATTACTTATTTGTTATAGTTAGGCATGCTATATTATACTTGTTATTGATCAACCCCTTGCAGGTTTTCTGATTAACTTTTTTTCTGCTCATAATTGATAAAAGGCTTTTATTTTGGGACTTTAAGATTGTCATTGCTCATAGTCAGGAATGATTTGCTAGAATATTAACTTTTAAAGATTTACTCGAGGTTGGCTTTTTTAGGTATAGGTGGCATTGGTAAATGGTGGTATAAATAATAATTTTTCATCTTTTCTTTCTTTTTTTTTCTCTTCCTCTTTATTTCTTCCTTTTTTTTTATCTTTTTTTTATGGATATAGTCAATTTATGATTCAAAAAAAATTAAAATTCAATTCCCGAAGTTTAGCCCTCTTATTTGATGTGTTTTCTTTTTTTTTCTTTTTATTTTTTTAAATTCTCTCTCATTCAAATATAATATAACAAGTACAATTATAACAAATTCATAATCACATAAATCAAGCAATTCGACATTATTGCAGTAAAAAGAGATAACAACTAGAACTAGAATTATTCATGGGTGTTCGACTTTAAGTCAGCTTCAATCTCTACTCTAAAGTGGTATAACTCTTTAAAATTCTTTATACCCATATTCTTCAACCTATTACCAGAGGTGGAATATAGACTTCTGCGGTTATGAGCAGTTAATCTAATTCTGCAGGTCTATATTTCATTTAAGCCAACTTTCCCTCCATCTAGTCAGAAAGCTCGTGAAGAATTTATCAAGTCCCTGCCTTGTATTTTGTAACTCTTGAAGGGAGATTTCAAATTGAGAATTCAGCCCATACTAATTAATGAATGTTGAACACAACTCCTTCTAGTTTTGCTAAACATGTGCATCTAGAGTATAATAACACTTAACTGTAGCTCTTTTCAAAGACATCATAAATTGTTTGACAATTTGCCCTTTAGTTAATCTGGGGTCTCATGAAAGTGACATACTATCGTAGATGAAGGTAAGGGTCTTCAATCCCATCATACTTCTTAATGTCTGAAAATTTGAACCCCGTGAGCAATGGTTTATCCTCCTCTAGATTTAGGTCAGCAAAGTCAAGGTTAAGCCCATTCTTCTTCATTACAATCTACAGAAACTTCTTTCAATATTTCTTATTTGAAATATTTTAGATCAAAATTAGAGGATCCCAATATTCTGCTTCCTTATGATGTGGTCCCAATTGATTGATTGAATGCTTGATATTGGTGGACCAAAATACCCTTAAATTACTTCCAAATAAGGAGAGACTTTTGGCTATAAATAGTGTATTTAAACAAACTGAAATGAGTGTCACGTATGCATGAAATGCAGGTTATTTTTTTTCCTTTGATTTATTTATTTACAAACAAGAAAAGCAAACACATATATAGAAAACTAAACACAAGTAAGTCTCAACAGTGATGCCTTCCAACCTTATTCCTCCTACACACGTATTCAATAGTGAGTCTCTTATCCTAAGATTTTTTTATCTGGATTTTGATTATTAGCAATCTTATAAATAAAACCAAAGTCTATTGTAATGGGCCATAATATGAGGGTAAGCCCAACCTAAAATAATTCATCACTAATAAGCTCGAGCTTTACGAATAAAATTATTATATGGCATCAAACTCATGCATGTTAGGAAGAACCTGAGGGAAGTTACTAAGTCACTATATAGGCTTAGTCTTAGATTAAAGGTTTAGGCTCCCACAGCATTGTACTAGCCTAGACGTCTTCCCACTTAAGGGTCAAAACGATAGAGAACTAGCACATACTATGAGTGACAATATGTCACACCTTATCCTCTGATAACCACTAATATACAATTATCTACAGTAATCATAGTTATTAAATTCTTAATACACTTACTGAGCTTTTAAGGTTATATACAAACACTTAATGATACAATAGAAACCTGTACAATTTAAAACCTTTCATTCTTATATCGAT